>JAWPHD010008786.1:0-111077 GCA_037043455.1 Cyrtodaria siliqua
ACAGGTTACACCTGAGCCAATGAACCATTCCAAAGGTCATGACCCACAGAGTCAATAAACCGTTCCTACTGTCATGACCTGCCGAGTAAATGAACCATAACAATGGTTTAACCTGCTGTTTCATGTATAAAAGGCTATAGTAAATATTTGCAAGTTAGCAATTGACAAAGTTGTCATTTACTTCATTTACTACCTTATTTAACTTGCCCTGTCCTAGAATCTTACTATAATGTACCTGTATGTACCATTTAAAGAAATCTATTATGTTTCAATAGCATGAGAAGCTTTGGAAAACTAAATATTCAAATAAATTTAAGTTTGCAGTACTGTACCTTCAAACTTAGCCATACATGAAAAAAAGTGATCTAACACTACACTTGATTGTAATCTATACATTTATTATTCTTCTCAAACTCTCGCTTTGAAAAATTTTGAAGTGGAAGTCACATGAAGTTCACTATTAGAGCAGACAATTCTAAGTCAAACAAAGGGCCATAATTCTGTAATAAATTAGGCAATCAACAATGTGTGATATAGAGGGACATAGGTCATCAGTTGTTATATGTATATGAAGTTTGGGAACAATCCATTGGAAACTGTTTGAAACTGTTTGAGATAAAAATGCAAGTAATAAAAATATGTTGCATGAGACAGGACGGGAGACGACCTGATCTGACGTTACAGACAGCATAACTCCTATTTAGCCCCCACCTGACTTTGTGAAGCCGGGGTATAATACTGAATCTTGTATCTATCTATTACCTGTTAATGAAAGCACTATTGATACTATCACTGGTCTGCATCTAAAACCTGTATATGCAGCTGTACACTTTAATTATATATATTTTTTATTATTATTATAAATAATTAACTCTGCTATATATAAATGTGAAAATGATGGTATTGCCAATGAGAACGCTATCATATATTCATACACACATCATTAATTTTATGACATGAAATTGTACGTATTGATTAGTTAATCTTTGTACTGCGCAAAACTGCAAAACTCGAAACTACCACAAGCTGCATGAGGGGGCGTAGCTGTAAGAGACATTCAATGGGAAAAGCCAGATGATAAAAAGCCATAACTGTCTTATGACAATCATTTTAAACATTTTAGGTGATCCTTCAGGTGATCAAAACCACGTTACAGCATTGAGTATTACATGTTCTAAATCGTATTGGAAAACAATTACGAAGTTTGTCTTTATACCTTAAAGGTTATAGACGCCTACCGACATTAGGTTCTCAAGTTTTACCATAATCTTGGTTTATTGCTCATTCAAACCTGTGATGACATGGAAAAATAATGTTGTTTTTCTGTTTGATTTTTTTCATAACTTTCCTACCTACCTTGTGTTTTTTTAAATAATACTAATCACACACATTAAATGTTTATTTGGCCACAGGGGCTGAAGTTATGGAGTCAAGAGAAGACATGGGCAGAATAAGGAATACTTCAATAAAAAGTTAACTCTTATACAGAGGGCCTATTGAAGGTGTGGCAACTGAAATGTCGATAATTTAAACTTGATGTATGAAAATTAACAAATACACTATATACAAACAATCATTACAACACACTTAAAATAAATATGTGTCTTTATCCACTACAATGTCTTGACCCGTCAGCTTTATTTGGTGCTCTCCAAATTCCAAATTCTCTCAATGAGAATTGAGCATTATAAGATCTACAGTGAAAAGCTGTAGTATATATAGTGGGGCGGGTGGGAGTGAATTCTGCATTGTACCTGTCTTATTAAAGTAGCTATCCCGCCAACAACAGTCAAATTTTACAACAGATGTAACCGTTTCTAAACCTCAGATGACGAGGTATATATATATAACTTACTTATTTTTGAGAATCCAGACTCTATAGACGCAATATAAACGGCTTTAACCTGACAGAAAAGAACCCAAAACTAAAGCGTTGAATTAACATTATTATATGACTTAAACACCTGGATAGAGTTTTGATCAATTAACTGTTTTGAAGTGTACTTTTGTCTTTATTTTGGCGGGTTAGTTTCTTTAAGCATGTAGTTATTAAATCTAACTTTTCTGATCCTTCGGAATCTAATATACAAACAATTATGTACAATATTTCTACTGATTAAATTAAAATAATATATCAGTGCACAAGATAAATGCTTCATATACCTCTGTAACTGTTTCTCATAGGTTAATGAGAATGAATGTAATAAACTGCTAATTGGATTGAATTGAATTGGGGTTTGAGGCGCACCAACACATGAAAGGTTATATGGCGCCTAACAGGCATGAACATGCCAGGCTCATCCTCCTTGTACATTGAGATAAAATATAGAGAATGGGCCTAGGACCTTCTCACCCTGAACTGCAGAGTTGCTGCAAATTCTATTGTAGACACTCCATTTACGCTGGAGCCACGTTTATTGTTTTTCTGCCACTGCTCATTTTCAGATGTTAAGTTTTTTTGTTTTTTGTTTTTGGGGGGGGGGGGGGGGGGGGGGGGGGGGGTATTTAACCTAATTCTCCTGTTCAGGTTTCAATCAAGAGTCAAGACTAATCAAGGCAATACCATACCATATACATTAAATGTTAAGATATTCAAGAGATTATACACACCCTGATTCCTTGTAATTACTGGTTGTAGGGAAAACTGTTTTGAAATTTTGGACTTTTGTGAAGATATATCACTGGTTTAATGGCATATTTGTGTTCAAATGCAATGCATTAGCGGGGCAGTCAAAATTATATAGTTATATAACAGATATACTTTTTGCTAAAGTTAAAATTAAAAATACTGGTTAACTCCATTCTAATGCATTTCATTGTTTTCTAGTTTTACCAACAAAAGCATTGAAATAAATCTAAATGACATTTAGCAGGACCGATTAGCGATGGATCATCTAATAATCACACATTTCTGAACCTCACCCAATCGACTGGCAGAGTTTTACCAAGTGCGTAAAAAATTAAATTAAAATGCTTACTTATATTTATATAACTCTGTATTTTCAAGAATCAATAAATTTTATCAAGAGACCTTCCGAAAAATCATGAGAACTTTTTTTTTTTAAATCCTTAGAAATTCACTTTGCATATAAATCAGAATATTATTCCGAAATTGTGCAGCTTTTTATTTCATCACATTTCAGGGAGCCAAATAAATGTGATGATTATATCTTATTACAAGCTGTATTCAATACAAGTGTGAGTTCCTAATTAATTGTTCACACTTCCCATCACTCTTAGAATTACAACACCCATGAAAAACATTAATCATACATTACCTACTGCCTGAGGTTAAAGTTAATATTGTCCTTGATCTAGTTAAATTCCTTGCAACTGCCAATAAATAGATATGGATAGCCTAACTATAAATATCCATGATCTCTCACAATGATTTCTAAATACAGCTCCGAGCTTTAAATAAAATATCAAAAATATCTCTCATTATCAATTCATAATCCTTTTCTATCTTCTTGTTTCCAAATATAATTGAGCAGAAGGTATAAATAAAACGCACACATTTCTCAGAGAGTATTAAACCGAACTTGCTCAAAACGAATGTAATGTTCACTTGAAATCAGGTAGAGTATAGGCAAAAGAGAAGGAAAATGTTTTGGATGTTAAAAAAAAAAAGCTGTTTTAAACTAGCAATGACAAACCGTTCACATGCATGCTTCTACAGTGGAATGGATTATAAGTTCTCAGCAAAATACAGATCACAATAAGTCATGTTGTGAAAGGAAAGCCAGTATTGGATAAATTGCCATGGAAACCATTTGTCAACTGTCATGGTGACAGAGAAGCAACCCTGCTTTAGGCAGAGTAAGTACATTTATATAAAATATATCTGCAGTAATGTAGTGACACCCTTGTTCAATAAAAGTCTTCGGTTTCTTTAAAATGTATTTTTTGTCAAACTTGAAAGATCCAACATCTATTAACACAATGTGTACTTTAAACCTGCTTGCATGGCCAAATAAAAGGTATTACAATTTGGAGTTTTCATTTTGTCTTTTTTTTCTCAAGACTTTGTGTGTAAAACTTTCTTGCCTCTCCACGCTGCAAGCACCGCCACACAGGCATTATTTTCGATATTAAACAGAAAGAAGAATAGAGAGAAGAATAGATAGTGTCATATATAATAAACAAGGTCAGAATCTCATTTTTTCTGTTGTTATTTTTTTAACTTTTTACACTTCATACATAAATTTATCTCAGAAGTTTGGTCAAATATACATTACTCTTTCTGCAATATTGGTTTACCTAATTATGCCCTACTGACTTGGAAATTCGTCATCAATTATCGAAATTGGCAGATTGGATGAGAATCTGCACAAAACTACCGATTGTTTATTAATCAGTCATGTGACAACAATGGTTAAATTTGCTTACTGTTGTCTAATTGGCCAATATTATACCACATGATTGTCGTTATCCAATCAGACAACATTATACCACATGATTGTCGTTATCCAGTCAGACAACAGTTAGCATATTTAAACCAATATGTTATGAGATAATGTCGAAAATGTGTTGAAAATTATGTTTAACACCATTCAACCAACCAACTTGTTTTTCTAACATAGGTTCAAATATATTATTGGTGCAACACAATCAACATTGAATTAGTAATATGCAAAAACAATTTGCTTAAAACTACTCCAAAACTTATTAAATAATTATTTGCAAATATGTACGGTGTTCTATTGTGTATCTACGGTGTTCCATTAGGTCCATCTTACTGCTGTGTACCTACGGTGTTCTATTAGGTCCATCATACTATTGTGTATCTAGCGTGTTCCATTCAGTCCATCATACTATTGTGTACCTACGCTGTTCTATTAGGTCCATCCTACTATTGTGTACCTACGGTGTTCCATGAGGTCCATCCTACTATTGTGTACCTACGGTGTTCCATGAGGTCCATCCTACTATTGTGTACCTACGGTGTTCCTTTAGGTCCATGTTACTATTGTGTACCTACGGTGTTCCATTAGGTCCATGTTACTGTTGTGTACCTACAGTGTTCCATTAGGTCCATGTTACTATTGTGTACCTACGGTGTTCCATTAGGTCCATGTTACTGTTGTGTACCTACAGTGTTCCATTAGGTCCATGATACTGTTGTGTACCTATGGTGTTCCATTAGGTCCATGTTACTATTGTGTACCTATGGTGTTCCATTAGGTCCATGTTACTATTGTGTACCTATGGTGTTCCATTAGGTCCATGTTACTATTGTGTATCTATGGTGTTCCATTAGGTCCATGTTACTATTGTGTACCTACGGTGTTCCATTAGGTCCATGTTACTGTTGTGTACCTACAGTGTTCCATTAGGTCCATGATACTGTTGTGTACCTATGGTGTTCCATTAGGTCCATGTTACTATTGTGTACCTATGGTGTTCCATTAGGTCCATGTTACTATTGTGTACCTATGGTGTTCCATTAGGTCCATGTTACTATTGTGTACCTACGGTGTTCCATTAGGTCCATGTTACTATTGTGTACCTACGGTGTTCCATTAGGTCCATGTTACTGTTGTTTACCTATGGTGTTCCATTAGGTCCATCATAATATTGTGTATCTGTGGTGTTCCACCAGGTCCATCACACTATTGTGAACCTACGGTGTTCCATTAGGTTGAACCTACGGTGTTCCATTAGGTCTATCATACCATTGTGTATCTACGGTGTTCCTTTAGGTCCATGATACTGTTGTGTAACTCTATCTACTTGTAAATGAGTGGTGCTTACATGATATTTCCATCGTATTATCATACCACTGCGTTTACAAGTTGATACCCAATATGCAAGTCGGTCAAGTTTGTTAAAAGTAAGAAAAACATGATTAAAAGCAATTCCAGACAGATGCATGTCCCTTTCAACAACTGATATACAGTAGACTTCACCATATACAATTAAATTATATACTTCATGTTTAAAGACAGAATACTACTACAGAGAAAATCCTGACTAACATATATTTGGATTTCAGGACAAAATGAAAACAAATCCAATTGTTACTTCGTGGGTAATGTTAAATCGTTTTTATACCAATTCTTTATTTGTGGCACAATGATCACAGACTGACTAATCTATATATCATACATCACAGACATGGCCGATCTATACGTCATAATATTATGTCACAGACATGGCCGATCTATATGTCATAATGTGACATCACAGACATGGCAACTATATATGTTATAATGTGACATCACAGACATGGCAGATATATATGTCACAATGTGACATCACAGACATGACAGATATATACGTCACAATGTGACATCAGGCATGGCAGATCTATATGTCATGACAGATATATATGTCTGCCATGTCTGTGACATCATATTATGACAGATATATATGTCATTATGACAGATATATGAAAATGTCATAATGTGACATCACAGACATGGCATATCTCCATGTCATAATGTGACATCACAGACATGGCAGATATATATGTCATAATGTGACATCACAGACATAGCAGATCTATATGTCATAATGCAACATCAGACATAGAAGATATATATGTCATAATGTGACATCACAGACATAGAAGATCTATAGGTCATAATGTGACATCACAGACACAGCAGATATATATGTCATAATGTGACATCACAGACATGGCAGATCTGTCATAATGTGACAGCACAGACATGGCAGATCTATGTCATAATGTGATCATCTATATGTCATAAGTTGACATCACGGACATGGCATATCTATATGTCATAATGTGACATCACAGACATGTCAGATCTATATGTCACAATGTGACATCACCGACATAGCAGATCTATATGTCACAATGTAACATAACAGACATGGCTGATCTATATGTCAGAATGTGACATCACAGACATAGCAGATCTATATGCCATAATGTGACATCACAGACATGTCAGATATATATGTCACAATGTGTGACATCACATACATAGCAGATATATATGTCACAATGTAACATAACAGACATGGCAGATCTATATATCATAATGTGACATCACAGACATGACATATTTATGTCATAAATGTGACATTAACAGACATGGCATATCTCTATGTCATAATGTGACATCCCAGACATAGCAGATATATATGTCATAATGCGACATTACATACATAGAAGATCTATGACATAATGTGACATCACAGACATAGAAGATCTATGTCATAATGTGACATCACAGACACAGCAGATATATATGTCATGTGATCACATACATAGCAGATCTATATGTCATAATGTGACACCACAGACATAGCAGATCTATATGTCATAAGGTTACATCACAGACATGGCAGATCTGTCATAATGTGACAGCACATACATGGCAGATCTACATGTCATAATGTGATGATCTATATGTCATAATGTGACATCACAGACATGGCAGATCTATATGGCATAATGGGACATCACAGACATGGCATATATATATATATATATATATATATATATGTCATAATGTGACATCACAGACATGGCAGATATAGATGTCACAATGTTACATCAGACATGGCAGGTACATCACAGATATGGCAGATCTATATGTAATGATGTGACATCACAGACATGGCAGATCTATATGGCATAATGGGACATCACAGACATGGCATATATATATATATATATATATATGTCATAATGTGACATCACAGACATGGCAGATATAGATGTCACAATGTTACATCAGACATGGCAGGTACATCACAGATATGGCAGATCTATATGTAATGATGTGACATCACATACAAGGCAGATATATATGTCATAATGTGACATCACATACATGGCATATCTAATCACAGACATGGCAGATCTATATGTCATAATGTGACATCACAGACATCAAATACATAGCAGATATGTCATAGTGTGACATTTCATGGATCTTTTAACAGAATAAGAATTCCACAATAGCCTGTTCGAACTTTTTAACAAAACATACTAATCAAGTAGTAATTTTTGTTTCTTTTAAGAAAACACAATAATTGAAAGGAAACGCAAAAAGTCGTAAGGTATAAACACCAGTTTCATTGACTTGATCTCCAGCAACAATTCTAACAAAGGTTATAATCAATAAATTGCCAGAGATAATAATTTAATGGCTTTGGTGTTCAGGTGTTCATGTATATACTACAGCGCTCCACCTTGGACATAAATGCATGTGGCAGATGAGACTGTTTAATAAGTTTTACAAATAACTTTTGCTTAAACTATTTACAATTTAATCAAATGTTAATAAAGAAGATCACAAATAGATATTAAATATCATTTTAAACAGTATTAATTCTATTTTAAATAATAACAAAAATGCAATAAATAATGACACAATAAACCTATAATAATAAAGATACGAATATAAAAAAAATCAAATGTCTCAATATACTTGTTCAAATACTTCATTAATTATTGTTAACTTTCAACAATAATTTTTAAAGAAATTAACCCACCAAATAATGGCAAAATTACACTACAAAACCATTTATCAAAACTCTATCCAGGTGTCCAGGTCATATAATAATATGTATATGTGCCGATTAAAAGTATATATATATAGTTTTATTCATGGGTTCTTAAAATACCCGAGGTTGAACATGCATAAAACAATTTGACGCTCCTGTTTTGGGGTTTGGCCTGGCTGGTCATCGATTTTTTCACCCTTTTGGGAATGGTATACCATTCAATTGGGAAATTTCGCGACGTTTTGCCTTAATTTGGGTATTTTTCACTATCAAACAAAAGCAATATTGTATGCTTAAATGCACTGCAAACACATTACCATGTATACATTCTCTTGTAGTAGTTCACTACCCTCACCTAAAAGAATATAGTTCCCCACTTCTTCTCTTTAAAGTTTGACGCGAAATATTTAAAAAAAAAAAAAATTGGGAGTTTTTTCGCTCCAACTGGGAAAAAAACATACTTTTTGCCATTGGTGGTACAGTTTTTCGGTACCACTTATATAATGGTAAACACTGCTGGTGAAAGCGGTTTATATTGTGTCTATAGAGTTTTGATTCTCAAAATATTAAGTTATATATATATATATATACCATATATATATCTCCTCGTCAGTAGGGCAGTTTAGAAAAGGTTTACATCTGTTGTAAACCGGTGAAAGCGGTTTATACTGTGTCTATAGAGTTTTGATTCTCAAAATATTAAGTTATTTATATATATATATACCATATATATATCTCCTTGTCAGTAGGGCAGTTTAGAAAAGGTTTACATCTGTTGCAAAAAAAACTGTTGATGGTGGGATTGGGACTTTAATAAACAACATTTAGAATACAATTTTTTGATGTGTTAATAATAATAAAGTTGATTAAACCTTGTTTCGTCCATTTATAACCTAAAATGCTGCACCAATTATAAAATAATTGTTATTGAAACACTTTCAACTCATTTATGTTATTTAGCCAAAACTGTTTTATGAAATAAATCTGAAACATTTTTTATTTTTATTATATTTTATTTTTAAATGGTAAATTACATGATCTCAAAAAATGGCAATTTATACCTCTTGCAAGGGACAGTCACACCATTAACTGTTTACAGTATTTCAATAATTTCCTTTTATTTGAAATACTATACAGTATTACATATATATAAATGTTACTACTTACTTTTAATTAACTTGTATAAACCACTTTATTATCCTAAATTAACTATATTTTGGGATTGGGAAATTTATATAATTAATATTTATAATAATTAAAACCATAATTCAGACTTCACTACATGTGCTTGTAAAACCCTGAGAAAGCCTTTTGTAATGGCAATACTATATTCCACTATACTGCAGAAATTCTGAGAGAGTAATTTCATTTAAATCTTATGAAAATAATGGAAAGATTATGGACGCTGTCGTGCACTATAATTGTATGCAACAAACGTCAAATGAAAATTTATTTCAAATATAGTTTTATAAAGACTAGTGGTCATCTGTCCAGCCTACTGTAACAGGTCAAATTATAGCCACCATTTCCAAATATAGACGAAGAACAGCTTCAACAAGTTCCAGTCCAGATTCCTCAACCATTTTTCACAGAGCAGCCATCGTAATGATCAAAGTATTTTCTGCAGGTGCTTGCAACATCAAAGGGTCTGAAACACCTTGTTGAAACCTGCATGAGAATGTGCACCCTTCTGCTTGACAATGTGACAGGTACCAGTCTGTGAGTAGCAGATGGGTTCTCAGACTTGCCCCTGCTATTATTGGAAAACCTGGGCCACTGTGCATATATTTAGCACCAGTCCAATGGCCCTATTGTTCTATATTTAGGCTGCATCTTCTGGTCTGTCAGTGGGCCCTTTGATCTCTTACATCATAGGGTTCCCTCCCAAAATGTGCAGGTGGGGTCACCGGTCAGAGACATTTATTGATTAGTTATTAGTAAGAGTGATTTTATTTTTGGAACTGTCCTTCAGTAATAATTTAAAAGCATTGTTGTAACTTTTGAAAATCAAAGAAATTGAGAGAAAGGCGGTATTCAGCGGAGGCAATAATGACAAATATCAAGCACATCAATTTCACTCTTGAAAATACTTGTAATAAAGATTGTCTTGTTTCAAATTAATGGTGTAAGATGGTGAACTGAGCTAGTAACTTTTTTCTTTCATTTAGAAGTTAGTTCGCTCTGAGTTTGAGATGAAATGATAGCTATTTATTTTACAGTTTTCGTAAGGACAAAATTGTATGTACTATAACTGTAAGTTATTTGTAACCGAGGGTTTACTAGATGTAATAATTATATAATGACGCAATATACCAGCTTCTGTGGCCGAGTGGTCTAGCATGCCGACACTTCAGGAATTTTGCATTTTTTTCAACTCGCATTTTTTTGCCAAAAACTGGCAAATTATAGATCACTGTAGCAAACAATAAACAAATTACAATAGCTCTTACTTATCATTTTGACCGGTCATTTATGCCTATAAACTATATTATGACTAAATAGTTTTACTTTTTAGCACTAGAAGGCTGTTAAGCACTTGCAAAATATTGCCAGTGCTTCAAAAGTTTACTGGCATTTTGATAAAATTACTGGCAAAATGCCAGTAAAACAGCTTAAATTTGAGCCCTGCACTTGCCTTTCACCGCTATCAACGTGGGGTAGTGACTTCTGATCCTAGGTTGGAGTTGAAAATGTGTTGATATGTGAAGAAGTGTTTGTCAGTTCACTTGCAGAGGTTGGATGGCAAGTACTGTTATAACACAACAAATGCGGGTGGTCTTTCCTCCACTACAATAAACTGACCTCCCTATGATTCAAGTTATGAAGGATGGGAGGATGGGAGTACACTACAGTTTCAGATATCAATTAAAGGGTTTTATATAATCATAATGGTTTACCTGAATATTTTGTTTCAATTTTCAATGATGCTTAGTTCCACCCATCCTCTGGGTAACTGAAAATGGATAAAAGAAATTAATTATAGGTATAAAATATTTAAAATTATTATAAGTCTGCAAAGGACTTAGTGTACAAGAGTGCATTAATAAGGGCACAAAGTCTGCCCTATTCATCCTCACTAAAAGTATTAGCTAAGTATTAGCTTGGGAATACTGCTGCTAACACTTTCTCAAGTTTTGATTTATTAAATTACAGTAGACATGAGCCTACTCTCAAGACCTATTTCTCTGTGTCTAAACCTATCACCATATCCTGTCTCATGCACAGTCTTCTCTGTGTCTAAACCTATCACCATATCCTGTCTCATGCACAGTCTTCTCTGTGTCTAAACCTATCACCATATCCTGTCTCATGCACAGTCTTCTCTGTGTCTAAACCTATCACCATATCCTGTCTCATGCACAGTCTTCTCTGTGTCTAAACCTATCACCATATCCTGTCTCATGCACAGTCTTCTCTGTGTCTAAACCTATCACCATATCCTGTCTCATGCACAGTCTTCTCTGTGTCTAAACCTATCACCATATCCTGTCTCATGCACAGTCTTCTCTGTGTCTAAACCTATCACCATATCCTGTCTCATGCACAGTCTTCTCTGTGTCTAAACCTATCACCATATCCTGTCTCATGCACAGTCTTCTCTGTGTCTAAACCTATCACCATATCCTGTCTCATGCACAGTCTTCTCTGTGTCTAAACCTATCACCATATCCTGTCTCATGCACAGTCTTCTCTGTGTCTAAACCTATCACCATATCCTGTCTCATGCACAGTCTTCTCTGTGTCTAAACCTATCACCATATCCTGTCTCATGCACAGTCTTCTCTGTGTCTAAACCTATCACCATATCCTGTCTCATGCACAGTCTTCTCTGTGTCTAAACCTATCACCATATCCTGTCTCATGCACAGTCTTCTCTGTGTCTAAACCTATCACCATATCCTGTCTCATGCACAGTCTTCTCTGTGTCTAAACCTATCACCATATCCTGTCTCATGCACAGTCTTCTCTGTGTCTAAACCTATCACCATATCCTGTCTCATGCACAGTCTTCTCTGTGTCTAAACCTATCACCATATCCTGTCTCATGCACAGTCTTCTCTGTGTCACAACCTATAGCCATATCCTGACCCACGCACAGGCTTCTCTGTGTCTAAACCTATCACCATATCCTGACCCACATACAGTCTTCTCTGTGTCACAACCTATAGCCATATCCTGACCCACGCACAGTCTTCTCTGTGTCACAACCTATAGCCATATCCTGACCCACGCACAGGCTTCTCTGTGTCACAACCTATAGCCATATCTTGACCCACTCACAGGCTTCTCTGTGTCACAACATATAGCCATATCCTGACCATATCTTGACTCATGCACAGGCTTCTCTGTATCACAACCTATAGCCATCCCCTGACCCACTCACAGGCTTCTCTGTGTCACAACCTATAGCCATCCCCTGACCCACTCACAGGCTTCTCTGTGTCACAACCTATAGCCATCCCCTGACCCACTCACAGGCTTCTCTGTGTCACAACCTATAGCCATCCCCTGACCCACTCACAGGCTTCTCTGTGTCACAACATATAGCCATATCCTGACCCACTCACAGGCTTCTCTGTGTCACAACCTATAGCCATCCCCTGACCCACTCACAGGCTTCTCTGTATCACAACCTATAGCCATCCCCTGACCCACTCACAGGCTTCTCTGTGTCACAACCTATAGCCATCCCCTGACCCACTCACAGGCTTCTCTGTGTCACAACATATAGCCATATCCTGACCCACGCACAGATTTCTCTGTGTCACAACCTATAGACATCTTCTGACCCACGCACAGGCTTCTCTGTGTCACAACCTATAGCCATCCCCTGACCCACTCACAGGCTTCTCTGTGTCACAACATATAGCCATATCCTGACCCACGCACAGATTTCTCTGTGTCACAACCTATAGACATCTTCTGACCCACGCACAGGCTTCTCTGTGTCACAACCTATAGCCATCCCCTGACCCACTCACAGGCTTCTCTGTGTCACAACATATAGCCATATCCTGACCCACGCACAGATTTCTCTGTGTCACAACCTATAGACATCTTCTGACCCACGCACAGGCTTCTCTGTGTCACAACCTATAGACATCTTCTGACCCACGCACAGGCTTCCATTACAATACTTACAATATATGAGTATTCTGAGAATTAAAAATAAAATACTTAAAAAAAAAATAACCATTACACATATAATTATAAGATAAAACTCATCCTTTTAAGTTAATGATTAGAACAAACTGTCAGAAGAATATTTTCTTATATTTTTCTTGGTAAATAACAAATTTATCAAGAGGCTGCATGAAACCAATCAACATCCTTTTTTGTCAAAAAGGCAAAATTACCCTTGATACACCATCATTCAAAGGTACACAACATTTTTTTTTGCCACGGCCAAACTTTGTCAAACATGGCAAAAACAGCGTTGAAAGACAAAAGCATGCCTACCACATCATTAGCCGCCAGAGGCAAACACAGGCATAAATATCGCGAGCTCAAACTAAGAATCATTACTGATGAGTACAAACTGTACGAAACTAGTTTAACTAAAGTCAAGCCATTGTAAACTCGTATCAACCTTCAAAATTGTCTATTTTGAGAATTATTTGTATAAGTATTATCATTATATTTAAAACAAGGCTGGAATCTTTGGACATGCCCATTTTTTCTGGATTTTTTTTTTTTACGTATTTAGTGTTCCTTGCATGTAATTATTTCAGTGACTTGGTCAGATATACAGATTATTATATTAACAAAACACTATTTACTCTTCCATATTCTCCTTTTTTCTTTATAATATTGTATGCTTGTGGACCAACGTCTGTGTCTTGTATCCCGTGTTTACATCTCCAGAATTTAAAAAGTTTAAATATTTCATACAAGAGCATACAATTTGAAATTGCAGTACTGTCACTTCTACAGTTGATAGTAACAGTTAAATTCACCCACAAATTAAAGATTGTTTTCAAATTCTCTTTAATCATAGCACCAAACAAACCCTGCAGGAAATTTAACATAACGGTGAACATTTTAATGATCATTTATTGAAAACCACTTGATGGAATTTTAAAAGGGCGGGAATAAGAAAGCGAGTGATACACTTTGTTGTAATTCCCCCAGTTATAATAATGGTCAATGTGATTGTGGTCATTTTAACATCAACTTACGGGCACAATTTGACCAACCAAGAGGACAGGTGGTATCTCCCTGCCATATCAGATCTTACAGCTTATAATTAACACTCAATACATCGAACAAAAGATGCACAAAATTGTCTAACGGGTCTTCTTTCATCTGATCAGCGTGTGTCGATATGTCGCGTGCCTGCACGGTGTTTGATATCTTCTTGCAGGTAATAAAAGAGGATGGTTAAAGATTTCAAGCTCATTAAATGAACAATGACAAATTTCCTATTGTGGTGGGTTAAGTAGCTGTTAGATTATTTTGACCTGTGGTTCACAGGATTGGTTGGATGAGAGACGGAAGTCAATTTGTATTTCAATTTTATTTATTGTAAAAGTCTGCCTATATAAGTATAGCTCACAGTAACTCACTTCCTGGTGACATAGTTTTTCTTGAACACTGTACTAATTATTTTCTATTTTCAAAAATGTTGGACTGACAAGTTTCTATTTATGGGCATTGGAAAAGAAAATCAAATTGATATATCGGCAATATTAAGACTAGAAATGTGTTCATTGGACATATATGCCCCCACTGAAAACAATCAGTGAAAAAACATAAAATTTGATGAAAAAAGAACTATAACTCCAGTAATACCAGGGCAATTATGACGCCGAATAGAAATGCACATCTGGACACCATAGTAAGCATCCTGTAAAGTTTCTAAACAATCGATTGAAAACTGTGGGAGGAGACAGACACACAAAATATTTTAACATAAAAATTGACAAAAAAGGACCGCAACTCCGGTAATACAAGGGCGATTTTGACACCAAATCGATATGCAGATCTTGACATTATAGGATAACAATATTTTCAGCACATTTTAGGCTAATGTATAACTGTGTATTAGTGGTGGAGGCAGACCATCCACATATTTCTGGAATCAGTCTTGTATACCTCCTGCCATTCTAATCAATATAACATTTTTGTTTTATGGAAGTAGCTTCCGTTCTTTAAAAGTTTGTTTTGGACAAAAGGACGAACAGATGTTGTGATTACTATATACCTCCCTTCGGGGCTATAAAAATTACATCTTAACAATTAACTGACGTGACGTGTATGGCGTCAGAATAGATATATCATAGGAAAAATATCTCATCAATAACCAACAAGCATTGAGCATTTTAATAAACCATGTTAGTTGACCATGGAAACGGAGCGAACAGACCAAGTATGGAGATTTGGTCTCGGAAATAGGAAGATTGGGCTGGAGCTCTTCCAATTACATTTATTTACTTTTGAAATTATCACAAAAAGTGAGAGCTTATGAACATGCATTCTGCAATATACATGTAAACAAGTTGTTTATGAAAGGGCATAATTCACAGTTATTGGACATATCAATGGCACTGAATAGTTGATAAAACAAGAGGTCAATGACCTTGAAGCTCTACTGATTGATTTAGATTTCAGGAAGTAGTCGCTACAAACTTGTTTTTTGAAAATTTTTAGCCGTGGCGGCCATCTTGAATTTCCGGCCGACCTGAAATTTTGCTAGGATCGATTAGACATCAAGAGCAACATTCCTGTGAAGTTTCATGTAAATCTGTCTAGTAGTTTCAAAGAAGTAGTCGCTACAAGTTTTCATTATATAACTCTATGTAAACAAAGATGGCCGCTGACAGCCATGTTTAACATCGAATCAAAACGATTTTTGACAAGAATCAACATCATGTCATGCTGATTATTTTAGAAAAAGTCCCATATCAATATCGCTTATAGTTTTCAAGAAGTAGTCGCTACAAACTTGTATCTTGAAAATCTATTTATAGCCATGGCTGCCATCTTGAATTTCCGGCCGACCTAAAAAAAATCTGGGATCATTTAGACATCAAGAGCAACATTCCTGTGAAGTTTCATAAAAAATCGTCAAGTAGTTTCAGAGAAGTAGTCGCTACAAGTTTTTACTATATAAATCTATGTAAACAAAGATGTCCGCTAGCGGCCATGTTTTAAGTCGCATTGAAATAAATTTCGACAAGAATCAACATCATGTCATGCTGATCATTTTAGAAAATGTCCCATATCAATATCACTTACAGTTTTCAAGAAGTAGTCGTTACAAATTTATTTATTTTAAATCTATTTTTAGCTGTGGTGGCCATCTTGAATTTCCGGCCAGCCTGAAATTTTTCTAGGATCAACTAGACATCAAGAGCAACATTCCTGTGAAGTTTCATGAACATCCATCAAGTAGTTTCAGAGAAGTAGTCGCTACAAGTGTTTACTATATAACTCTATGTAAACAAAGATGGCCACTGGCAGCCATGTTTAACATCGAATCAAAATAATGTTTGACAAGGATCAACACCATGTCATGCTGATCATTTTAGAAAAAGTCCCATATCAATATCACTCATAGTTTTCAAGAAGTAGGCGTTACAAACTTATTTTTTAAAAATCTATTTTTAGCTGTGGTGGCCATCTTGAATTTCTGGCTGACCTGAAATTTTGCTAGGATCTATTAGACATCAAGAGCAACATTCCTGTAAAGTTTCATAAAAATCCGCCTAGTAGTTTCAGAGGAGTAGTCGCTACAAGTTTTTACTATATAACTCTATGTAAACAAAGATGGCCACTGGCAGCCATGTTTAACGTCGAATCAAAACAATTTTTGACAAGGATTAACATCATGTCATGCTGATCATTTTAGAAAACGTCCCATATCAATATCACTTACAGTTTTCAAGAAGAAGTCGTTACAAATTTATTTATTTTAAATCTATTTTTAGCTGTGGCGGCCATCTTGAATTTCCGGCCAGCCTGAAATTTTTCTAGGATCAACTAGACATCAAGAGCAACATTCCTGTGAAGTTTCATGAACATCCGTCAAGTAGTTCCAGAGAAGTAGTCGCTACAAGTGTTTACTATATAACTCTATGTAAACAAAGATGGCCACTGGCAGCCATGTTTAACATTGAATCAAAATAATGTTTGATTTTGATCAACATCATGTCATGCTGATCATTTTAGAAAAAGTCCCATATCAATATTACTTATAGTTTTCAAGAAGTAGTCGCTACAAACTTATTTTTTAAAAATCTATTTTTAGCTGTGGCGGCCATCTTAAATTTCTGCCCGACCTGAAATTTTGCTAGGATCTATTAGACATCAAGAGCAACATTCCTGTAAAGTTTCATGAAAATCCGCCAAGTAGTTTCAGAGGAGTAGTCGCTACACGTTTTTACTATATAACTCTATGTAAACAAAGATGGCCACTGGCAGCCATGTTTAACGTCGAATCAAAACAAGTTCTGACAAGGATTAACATCATGTCATGCTGATCATTTAAGAAAATGTCCCATATCAATATCACTTATAGTTTTCAAGAAGTAGTCGCTACAAACTTGTATTTTAAAAATCTATTTTTAGCTTTGGTGGCCATCTTGGATTTCACATCAACATGAATTTTTGCTAGGATCAACTAGACTTCATGGGCAACATTTCTGTAAAGTTTCATGAATATCCATCAAGTAGTTTCAGAGGAGTAGTCGCTACAAATAAAAGTTTACGGACGGACGGACAGACGGACGACGGACGCCGCACCACGGCATAAGCTCTGCTGATCTCTGATCATTAGAGCTAAAAAACTGTAAATAAAGTTCTATGAAAAGGGGCATAACTCAGCCGGTATTATTCTATTATAGGTATTACATTATCAATGCAAATAATCAAACATGTATAACAGGTGGTGAAAAAAAATGTTCCTTAAATGGGACTCGAACCCAGGGTCTCTGGTTTACCATACCAGCACTCTAACAACTGAGCTATCGAGGACAAATGGTTAGGAATTGATTATTCACCATTTATCTTTACCCGGTTACATACACCCCAACCAGACTGAAATTCGTCCCTGAATTTCTAATTATTCAGGAGAACCACTGCTGGTGTTTCTCAGGATGATCCCGGACGAGCATCCACATATAACTGGTGGTGAAAAAAAATGTTCCTTAAATGGGACTCGAACCCAGGGTCTCTGGTTTACCGTACCAATGCTCTAACCACAGAGCTAACGAGGACATACGGTTCGGAATAGATTATTCACCATTTATTTACCTATACCCGGTTATGCAGTTATGTGCAAATTATATAGAAAAATTAACCGGATGCCACTAGTTTTAAAAAAGATTGCCACGTGTCACTTTAAAATGAAAAATCTGTCTTTCTTTTTCATAGAGATCTTTCTTTACTAACAATGGGGAGATTTATATCACAGCCCCAGTTGTCAGGTTTGACAGTAAGCGACTAATCAATAATACAGTGGTGGTGCAGGTGCCTTTGTTACAATCAGGTAATTAAATGTACATGCTGGTAATTAAGATTAAATGTTTTACAATTATTTAGGTGTTGAGGAATGACAATAATTACTGTGCCAGTCTTATATAACTGTATCAGTACACGTTCATTTATTCTTTTGATATTTTTTATATGCAAAACAAAACTAAATGATTTATGAGTTTCCTTGTTGAAATCGATACTATGGCTAGCGAATGACAAATAGTGACTAGGTAGTTATAGCTGGAAAGGAGTTAATGAGGGTACTTTAGGCCTTCATAGGGTCTATGGATCTTATTGACAAATACGCATTCATTTATTCTTTTGATATTTTTTATTTGCAAAACAAAACTAAACTAGAAAGGTTACTTTTAGAAAGACATATGTCTCCTCCCACTGCACAACCTAGTCAAAATAAGTTTGACAGTGGATAGTGCCATGGGACACTGATGCACCGCTGTAGCGCTGTCAGTCACATAAAATAAAAATGCAGTGTTAATTAAATTAGTCCAAAAAGTAGGTCAAGGTCATTCATATTGAGCTGGTTGTGGTAGGAACATATTAATTCCAATCCAACTTTGTGTTTAGGAAGTGTAGCGGCGACAACAAATTTAAAGTTAAAATGTCAAAGGGCCATAACTCCTCACAAATTATTGAACTGAATAGCGCAAGTGATATGCAGAATTAGACATCATACCAATGCTTCCTACCAAGTTTCATCAAAATCCAACTAGCCGTTTAGGAGAAGCAGAAGTGACAAACAATTTAAACTTAAAATGTCAAAAAGCCGTAACTCCGTCAGAAATCATCGAACTGGAACACAAACAAGAAACGCACAACTAGACATCATACTGATGCCTCCTACCAAGTCTCGTCAAAATCCAACATACAGTTCAGGAGGTTTAGTGCGGACAACAAATTTAAAGTTAAAATTTCAAAGGGCCATAAGTCCATCAAAATTCATCGAACCAGAACACAAATGCAACATGCGAAAGTAGGCACCATACCGATGCATCCTTCTAACGTCTGTCAAAATCCAACAAGCGGTTTAAGAGTAGTTAATGTAGTGGTGACAACAAATTTGAAGTGAAAACGTCATAGAGCCATAGCTCCATCAAAAATCATCGAACCGGAACACAAATGCGATATGCATAAATAGACATTATATCGATGCTTTCTGTAAAATTTCAGAAAAATCCAACAAGCAGTTATGGAGGAGTAGCGGCGACAACAAATTTAAAATGAAAACACCGAAGGACCATAACTCCTTTAAAAAATTCGAAACACAAACGCGATATGCAAAACTAGACATTACACCGATGCTTCCTGTAAATTTTCAGAAAAATCCAACAAACGGTTTAGGAGGAGTAGCGGCGGCAAACAAATTAAAATGAAAACATCGAAGGACCATAACTCCATCAAAAAATAATCGAAACGCGATATGCAAAACTAGACATTACATCGATGCTTCCTGTAAATTTTCAGTGAAATCCAACAAGCGGTTTAGGAGGAGTAGCTGCAACAAAAAATTTGAAGTGAAAACGTCAAAGGGCCATAACTTTTTCAAAAACAAGAGGTCAATGACCTTGAAGCTCTACTGATTGATTTTGATTTCAGGAAGTAGTCGCTACAGACTTGTTTTTTGAAAAAATATTTTTAGCCGTGGTGGCCATCTTGAATTTTCGGCCGACCTGAAATTTTGCTAGGATCAATTAGAAACCAAGAGCAACATTCCTGTGAAGTTTCATGAAAATCCGCCAAGTAGTTTCAGAGGAGTAGTCGCTACAAGTTTTCATTATATTACTCTATGTAAACAAAGATGGCCACTGACAGCCATGTTTAACATCGAATCAAATGATTTTTGACAAGGACCAACATCATGTCATGCTGATCATTTTAGAAAAAGTCCCATATCAATATCACTTATAGTTTTCAAGAAGTAGTCGCTACAAACTTGTATTTTGAAAATCTATTTTTAGCCATGGTGGCCAGCTTGAATTTCCGGCCGACCTGAAATTTAGCTAGGATCAATAAGACATCAAGAGCAACATTCGTGTGAAGTTTCATGAAAATCCGTCAAGTAGTTTCAGAGGAGTAGTCGCTACAAGTTTTCATTATGTAACTCTATGTAAACAAAGATGGCCACTGGCAGCCATGTTTAACGTCGAATCAAAATAATGTTCGACTCTGATAACTATCATGTCATGCTGATCATTTTAGAAAAAGTCACATATCAGTATCTCTTATAGTTTTCAAGAAGTATTCGCTACAAACTTATTTTTTAAAAATCTATTTTTAGCCGTGGCGGCCATCTTGAATTTCCGGCCGACCTGAAATTTTGCTAGGATCAAATAGACCTCAAGAGCAACATTCCTGTGAAGTTTCATGAAAATCCGTCAAGTAGTTTCAGAGGAGTAGTCGCTACAAGTTTTCATTATATAACTCTATGTAAACAAAGATGGCCACTGGCAGCCATGTTTTACGACAAGGACCAACATTATGTCATGCTGATCATTTTAGAAAAAGTCCCATATCAATATCTCTTATAGTTTTCAAGAAGTAGTCGCTACAAACTTATTTTTTAAAAATCAATTTTTAGCTGTGACGGCCATCTTGAATTTCCGGCCGACCTGAAATTTTGCTAGGATCAATTAGACATCAAGAGCAACATTCCTGTAAAGTTTCATGACAATCCGCCAAGTAGTTTCAGAGAAGTAGTCGCTACAAGTTTTTACTATATAACTCTATGTAAACAAAGATGGCCGCTGGCAGCCATGTTTAACGTTGAATCAAAACGATTTTTGACTAGGATCAACATCATGTCATGCTGATCATTTTAGAAAAAGTCCCATATCAATATCACTTATAGTTTTCAAGAAGAAGTCGCTACAAACTTGTATTTTAAAACTCTATTTTTAGCTTTGGCGGCCATCTTGGATTTCACATCAACATGAATTTTTGCTAGGATCAACTAGACTTTATGGGCAACATTTCTGTAAAGTTTCATGAATATCCATCCAGTAGTTTCAGCTGTGAAGTCGCTACAAATAAAAGTTTACGGACAGACGGACAGACGGACAGACGGCCAGACGGACGGACGGACGACGGACGCCGCACCACGGCATAAGCTCTGCTGATCTCTGATCAGTAGAGCTAAAAACTCTACTCGGTGCGCTTAATTCGAAGGGAGAAATAATAACTTAACAAATGAGTATTTTTAAACATAGCAATACAAAAATTATGTATTTTGGTAATGGCTTCATCTCTCGAAAGGTTATGGAAACTTCACAATATGTGTACTTTTTTTTTATTAAATTAAGTAAAACCAGAATCAGGCCAATTAAAATAAAAGGTGTGGTCCGGTTTCCCGACCGACCCTGTTTTAGGGTCCAACTCTAAACATTTTATGACTCCTCAAAAAAAAATTCTATTGGTTCTGATGATACCAACAAATATATAGTTAAGTTTATTTATTTATTGGTATAATAATATACTGTAAACAAAACAATTCTCACCTACCTATGTAATAGGAACCAGACATATGATTTTATTTTTCCTCAGCAATATCTATTTATTTTAGCCTGAATGTATTATTACTGGCATTTCAATGTTTTGACTGACGAGAATGCAGCATGCAAGTTTTTGCCAAAAAAAAAATACAGATCTTGTTTCGAAAAACTAGAGAAGAAACAACAAAATGACAGTAAAAGGCGCAAATAAATATCAAATTAGAAAAAAAAACAGGCCTAATTCACGATCATTTTCAATGAATTAGTGTAGACTTCAGCTAGAGTTTACGAGTTATTTATTTTGCTAAATGGTGTCTTTATTAAATTTCGTATATTATAGTACAGAGAGTAGATACATAAAAAGATTTAAAAAAGAAGAAAAAATTCTGTTCGAATTTTCTCTGATGCATTTTTAACTGTCTGAGTTGATCCCATGTGCGTCCGAATTTACCCGACAGTCTTCCGAATTATCCCGGTGCGATAGTGTCTTGCTATTACGATTAATTGCAATATCTTGGAAATACTACACCATGTAATGTATGTACGATAAAGTCCGAGACAGATCGTACATTTTGTAATAGTCTGATCAAATTAGCTAAACTGTTTTCTGAGGAGAAATCTTTTAAAGCAGCAAAATTACCCTGTTTAGCTTAACGCGCAATAAGTGCAGGGGGTACATTACGCCATTTGTACTGTAAAGCCTGTGTCAGATCTTGAAGTGTGTCGTTTTAATTCAGCACGAATGGCGTAATCTGCCCCACAAACTTATTGCGCGTTACGTCGTGCCGCAGAATTATGGCCTGCATTCGTGCAAATGGTGGTCACACAAACACGGTATTAAGTTTATTTGATCCAGCTGGCAAATTTTTAGTTAAATCTTAAACTTTAAACCTTACTTAACGAGACCTTTAATTTTTGTGATTTTAATTTATACCCCTCGCGACTTTGCTAGCGCCAAAACTTTAGATTGCAGCATAATTTTGACAACTGTCTTTTGTCCACAGATAAACGGACTTAATTTCCCGTATAGGTTTTATACTGAAAACAGTGGATATCTTTAGTAATTTAACTTAAACATGGAGGTAAGTTTCTTTTTTGCTCAGTATAGTTTTCCTATAAATCGGAGCAGGGCCATTTTTGAGCCCAGGAAGTTCAATCGAACATAGATCATTTCTGAAAACAAGAGGTCAATGACCTTGAAGCTCTACTTATAGATTTTGATAGCTACATCAGCATTCCTGTGAAGTTTCATAAAAATCTGTCAAGTAGTTTCGGAGGAGTAGTCGCTACAAGTTGAAGTTTTTACTATATAACTCTAGGTAAACAAAGATTGCCACTGGCAGCCATGTTTACTGTCGGATCAAAATAATTTTCGACTAGGATCAACATCTTGTCATGCTGATCATTTCAGAAAAAGTCCCATATCAATATCACAGTTTTCAAGAAACTTGTTTTTACAAATCTATCTTTAGCCGTGGTGGCCATCTTAGAAAACGTCCCATATCAATATCACTTACAGTTTCCAAGAAGTAGTCGCTATAAATTTATTTATTTTATATCTATTTTTAACCGTGGTGGCCATCTTGAATGAAATTTTTCTAGGATCAACTAGACATCAAGAGCAACATTCCTGTGAAGTTTCATGAACATCCGTCAAGTAGTTTCAGGGGAGTAGTCGCTACAAGTTTTTACTATATAACTCTATGTAAACAAAAATGGCCACTGGCAGCCATGTTTAACGTTGAATCAAAATAATGTTTGACTAGGATCAACATCATGTTATGCTGATCATTTTAGAAAAAGTCCCTTATCAATATCCCTTATAGTTTTCAAGAAGTAGTCGCTACAAACTTATTTTTTAAAAATCTATTTTTAGCTGTGGTGGCCATCTTGAATTTCTGGCGGACCTGAAATTTTACTAGGATCAATTAGACATCAAGAGCAACATTCCTGTTAAGTTTCATGAAAATCCGCCAAGAAGTTTCAGAGGAGTAGTCGCTACAAGTTTTTACTATATAACTCTTATGTAAACAAAGATGGCCACTGGCAGCCATGTTTAACGGCGAATCAAAACGATTTTTGACAAGGACCAAAATCATGTCATGCTGATCATTTTAGAAAAAGTCCCATATCAATATCACTTATAGTTTTCAAGAAGTAGTCGCTACAAACTTGTATTTTGAAAATCTATTTTTAGCTTTGGTGGCCATCTTGGATTTCACATCAACATGAGTTTTTGCTAGGATCAACTAGACTTCATGGGCAACATTTCTGTAAAGTTTCATAAATATCCATCCAGTTGTTTCAGAGGAGTAGTCGCTACAAATAAAAGTTTACGGACAGACAGACAGACAGACAGACAGACAGACGGACGGACGGACGGACGGACAGACGGACGACGCACCACGGCATAAGCTCTGCTGATCTCTGATCAGTCGAGCTAAAAACTGGTGAAATCTGTCTAAATGGTTCTTGAGAAAAAGACTATTTGAGGTTTGGGCTATGTTTCGTAACAGTGGCCATCTAGGATGTCATAATGGCATAATTTTAACAAATTTAAAGGCCTATATCTAAGGATCATTCATGTGTAGTCTAGATAAAATCGGATGGAAAACAGCTCACCTGCGAACCTTAGACTCAGGAAAGCAAATTATGGGTAAAAACACTATCGATGACCACACCCTGCACTGTTAAAAGTTTTTTTTTATTTGCTTAAATCACATTCTAACACTGATTTTTGTTCAGCTTAAAAGTGCTCTATTTAGTGAGGTCAATAAACTACAGCTGGTTATCAAAAATATATTGGTAATTTGAAGTTAAATAATTGCCCAAACTCTTTTAATGAAAAGAATTTTGAATATAATAATATAGCTATCATGATTATGGTTTAATACTTAATTCATACCACCCATCCATTGTGTATATTATAGGGTAACATGAGTTGTGCCATATGGCACCCTTGAATTCTCCAATTGCATGACATGCCAATTTTTATCTAGATATTTCATTTGAGGGACTAATAAAATAATCATATGGTTAAATGAAATATATTGTTTTCTGCACCAGTTGTTGGATTTCAATATATCGTAATAAAGTACATTGCATCTTCATTGGTGTCAATGCTTTTCTTTAAAATAAAAATCATATTTTATCATAATTTTATTATATAGTCAACCCCAAAACACAATCGGCAAGTGAGCTCATTTTTATGTGTCAACCAAAAAGAATGTTTCTGTTTCAGTGATATGTCATACAGTTTTTGGAAACTGCCTCCCAGACATAGTCTGCCAACATTTAGACAAGTTATATTGCATTAAAAAATCAAAATTCATATATACTACTCAAAATTTGCTAAGGATCACTTTTTTGCTGAAATAAATAGCATTATTTCTATTTTACATAAAACTATTTAGGGCAGTGTATAGTCATGTGATCTCATGACTTGATTCAAATTGTGGAATTGTTGAAGTATCAATGAAATTAATATCGTTTTTGTGAATTAATTTCTAATAAAATTATATGGAAGAATAAAAGTGATCCTTATCAAATTTTGAGTAGTATATTATGACCTAATCATGGGTAAGGTGAATATGGAGTATGCTCACTGTCAACATCATTCAACAACAATTATAACTAAAGCTAGTGAAACTCAGATACAATCTGCTAATGTTATTGCAAAGATAGGCAGAAATTTGCCATGTACTTTTTTTATACTCAACCATGGGCAATAACCCCGTAATGAATGTGTTGATTTATCTATTGTCAAAAAGAGTAAACTTTCTCAGGGACATCCTAATATTTTGGGTTTAGGTGGCTACACCATTGTTCTCCCTATTGTCTAAGTAGCCACATCAACCTAAAAATAGCCACATAAACCTATTTACAGTTACTATTGTTCTTATAGCCCCATAACTACAATCTGTTAGCTCGTATTTGCAAGAAACAACAACTGGAAAAATCTGAAAGAACTAAGAATCGAAAAACCCTCACTCATTCTCTTCACAGAAAAACTCATCATCTTTAAGGATTGTCTGGTATCAGGTTCAGTCACACTATCATTACTGAAGGATTACCAGCAATATATTTCACCTATCACAGTCATATAAGCCATGACTGAAGTTCTGTTTGACAGAATAAGAGTTTATTGACAGTAAATATTGACATGGCAGTTGAAATTTGAAATATAAAACACTTTCATTGACTCAGGTGATGAATTACTTGACAATTTTGCCATGAGAGATAAATGTCATTTTGATAGGTTCTCAAAACGAAAAAAATAAAATAAAAGTCATTCAATGAAATGTTTGCACCATCAACTAAGGTGAATAGGGATTTATCTCGATTAGTAGTGTGTTCTGAAACTAAATCGAAATGGTCAATGTGATTTTGGGCAAAACTTTTATTTTATTTTACAGTATGTATTTACAAAAAGATGGTTATATTATAGAGCTGGGTATCGCATCCAAAAAACGTATCATGATATATTGCGATACAAGAGACTGTATCGTGATATGTATCATAATATATTTTCTTGTACAACTGCGTTGATAATTTAAATATACTTTATCTATTTCCTGGTATACTTTGATGCAGATGACATAATGTGATTGCAATGTTGGTTGTGCTTTTGAATGCATTAAGCATGGCAGTTCCGATGTTGACAATGTTTTCTGTTTTGATTGTATTCAACGTCGAGTGTCTTCGCAAGTGAGTTACCAAATGTGTTGTGCTGCCGGAGCACTTGATCATAACCTTGCATATTTTAACCTTGCATATTTTACAATATGCAACATTGCCTAGATCTACTACTGTAGCACCCTTTTTAAGCCCAAAGTGATCTCAAACAAACAATTTTTCTCATTGGTCTATAGATAGCTTACGACAACATTACAATTGCAAGATACTCAACTTGCCTTAATCCACGAACGGAAAAACTTCCCCAAATACCCTTCCCGGGACTCCCGGCACCAAGGGCGCCGCCAAATACACCCGTACAAGCAAGAGTCACACAGAGTTACTTCCTCTTTCCGTCGTGGCGTCATCGGTAAAGAACGCGATAAATCGACGGTCTCAAAATATTTGTCTTTTTCCACGTAACAAATGGTTTTAATTGTTTTATTACTTTAATTTTACTTCCCATATGTTATTTTCTTACGAGTTTATGATCGTAATTGGTGTTTTTTACACCGGCTTTTGTTCTTTACGCAGTTAATTCAGACCGCAATTCGTAAACAACCATATGCTGTCTACTTCCGGTTTACCAACATTTGTAAATTCTGTCGAAAAATAGCTTTTAACTTCTATTAGAAGTTTTGAATTTGACACCGGAACGTAGACACCCCTCCTACTCGTGTCAACACTCCAGTAAATAGTTTTCTTATATTATTGGGTTCGTGTTGTTTGTTATATAATCACAGTTGGTGCTTTTAGAACACCTTCTGCTGTTATTTTCTTATATTTCAGTAACAGCAATGGGGAGTGGGACCTTAGTCTAATTGGGAGTCGGGCCCTAGCCCACTACGGCCCGTCCGGACTCCCAGGGATTGGAAACATCACCCGTACGAAGTCCTGACCTTCTATCGGTGATGTCCCCCAACCCAGCCATATGCAGTCCCATTCCCCACCCACTCCTGTGAAGGAAACATCAATGGGGAGTCGGGCCCTAGCCCACTACGGCCCGTCCGGACTCCCAGGGATTGGAAACATCACCCGTACGAAGTCCTGACCTTCTATCGGTGATGTCCCCCAACCCAGCCATATGCAGTCCCATACCCCACCCACTCCTGTCCGGGGGACCATGGTGACTCAGATAACTCTCTACCTCGTGGGTACACTGTTGGAGTGGTCGCATTCGCTTGGAGACAACCAAAACAAAGGTTACTCGTTCCTTTGTAGCTCAATAGCCCGCTTAGCTCAGTCAATGAACGACGTCGACTATCTTGCGCTCACTAAAGAAAGTCCCGTACCCCACCCACTCCTGCTCAAGCTACCAGGTAGTGCGGGGGTCACGCCGACTACAAACTCTCTGCCTCATGGGTAATCTGAAGGTCCTCAGAACAGATTCCATTCACTCCTCCAGGTCACCTTTCAGAGAGTCAACACACAGAGGGCGGTCTAGGAGCAACCGTCACCTGTCTAGAGACAGCTCAGGTAATACTTCCTCAGCTGAAATTTATGCTTTTAAGCACGGCCTAGGGCCGAAAGGGTATTCTTACGGTATTCTTACTGTATTCAATACCGTTGTTATGGTTAGGGCCACCTAACGAAGGATATAGTCTCTTCTGAAGGTCTCTGCTAGTATAAAATCCAGACTAGTTGTCTGGAGGGAAGCTAAATAAGACTTCTTTCTATGGTATGGGAAGAGGACTTAGGTTTATGTGTTGGTACTCACATGTAAGGGAAGTTTCTGTCATGGGTCACAATTATCTGTTATTATAATTTCTTACGTGTTGTATAATCACAGATTAAATAGAATAGAATAGAATATTTTATTGTAATATTCATAACAATGTGAACATGACATTGAACTAACAGGTAATCAAATCATATGATAGCAATTAAGAAATAAAGATAAACATATGGATTACCTGTCAGGAGGGCCGAATGGTCTAATGCGCCAGACTCAAGGTTATACCTTCATAAACGAGTGTTCTGGTCCACGACCTTACACGTGGTTTCAGATCCCACTTCTGACACATACTTTTAACATACTAGTAAAATGTGTCAGAGACACTTTCCTTGTTCTTCCTTTTCAGTGTGGTGTCAGAAACACTTACCATCAATAGGACTGAGACCTCTTTAGGAAATCATACTTTCCTAGACGGTGCTCCCTACTGGGAAAGGCCTTTTTAATTCATAGGGAAGTCATATCTTCCTACTGACAGGGCGCTCTATACAGGCCATCTACATCAGAGAAGGTAAATTATCGAAGTCTTATCTCTGATTCTGATTAATAGCAGGCCTGGTGGTATTCTATTCTCAAATAGAATTCATTCTTTTGTCGAACAGAATTACCCTTTTTTCCAAGTTGTTGCAACATTTGTAAACACTTCTTAAGCATTGTCTACCTATGTTCTCGATTTTAGAAACTTATTTAATGCTTTTATATCTTTGAATATCTCGGCGTTTACAAAAAGCGTTAAGAGTATTCAATTTAAAGTATTTCCTCTCATGGTTTGCTTTATAACCACTACAGGAATCTGATACTTGTCTTAAACTAAAGATTCTTAGTGAATTACTTTGTTCTTTTCTGTCCTTACGGACTTAACTACAGAACTTGTTTTGCAGGTAACCTCGATAGAAGTCGATACCTGCTGTCGAGTTCCGTCACAAGAATATCAAGGATGATGTAAGTGACTACGGCTTCTCCGTCATACTCTAATGATTAGGGTAAGAATTCATGGCCTTCGCCATAACGTGCATAGGTTTCAGCGTTAATTGTAGCCACAGTCTTAAGAAGTAAATCAGTTTATTTCTTTCTGTATATGGTTTTCCTTATCAGGACACCTAATTCAACTTGTCCTATCGCCTTGTTGAGTACTGTTTGTGGCAGGACTAAGATATTATTGCCAGTCTATGGATTATGCTCATCAGACTTGCAGGTATATGAGCATTTATTTTATTTAGCGCCGGTAGTATTTATATCAAGGGGTGTCATTAAGAGGTAGGCGGTTAATTCGCCCTGCTACTTAAACCTTTCTACCAGGCTAATATGAATACTTTTACTAATATTGTATACTAGTATCTATCTAATACCCGGCTACTTTGCTCTGTGTGCCTCTAACTTGAAAAGTTAATGATATCTATGTACATGTATATCACCACCTTTTTTGAGGTAAGTTATATAAATTAATTACAGTGGCAGATGCTGTTTTATTCATTTGCACATGCAGTTGCTGGCTGAGTCTTCCTTTTGCTGGTAAGTTGATATGGGGGACTTCCGTGGCTGAGTGGTTAGTCTCTTACTTGATATCACTGCCACTCACCTCTGTTTTATGATGGTGTCCCGGTTAGCTCAGTTGATAGAGCTTTCGCCCTGTAAGGGAGGAGTCCGGTTTTACGTGTCCCATACCAGCCACAAAGACAACTGGCATCTTGTTGTTTTTTGTGTTTTTTTGTGGATATTATGATATACCTTATATTTCATTGTTTGTGTTTCACTTGTGAAATATCGACAGACATAATGCCGCTGTTGACCTTTTGTCGTCTCTGTTTTAGCGCATTATGTTTTGCTGCTTAAGTATCAAGGTTAGAGTACATAATAAGTTATTAATAGAATCATTTTTGGTTTGTCGTGAATATAAGGATTTTCTTATTAGAAAAACTTATTTTCACCAGAGCCTTAGCACGAGTGTATTATGCGTGTTTTCTCACTGATACACCTGTGGGGTTTTGGGATTACCCTAGGGTTGATTAAGGTCTCCTTCTGTACCGCTTAAATCTCCACGGGGTACCTCCAGAGCCGGAGCTGCAAAGCGAAGGCGACGGTACTAATGAGCGGGCAGCCAAGCACGGGCTGCTCTCCGCCCCCGGTTTACACCTGTTAGGCAGTTTCAGTAAGTTCGGAGTAATCGGCTTCAAAGCCGCTATCCTCAACCCTAAGTGGGTTTGTTCGCGGTTCCTCTGACTAAGCCTTGTCTGATGGAGTTCTTCGTCATTCATCTCTTACCTCTGGGGTTGCGTTCCTTGTGTAGCTTATTAGATGCGGTTGCAGGACATAACACTCCTTTTCTTGCAGCTAAGATCATTGTCCAGTTTCTAGATTCCTTACCCCTCCCACTTCTCCATACAGTCATACAGTTAATGGGCTGTAGTGCCAGGGTTCGTTCTCCATTAGCCCTAGGGGTACTGATGATAGTTGGCGTATTTGTTTTTCATACCCCCTCCTGTTTAATATTGCTAGAACCAGGATACATTCTCCTTGTTTTCTATCAGTTTAGAGAGTAGGTCTATCAGTATGAGTAAGTTCCTAACATTATGGTAGGCTATACTATTGTTAGACCCGGCTTCTAATCCGTACATTAATTATGCCATAAGAGCCGGACTTCTCTTTTTGAAGTCTTTCCTTCAGGCAGTTTGAGATACATCTGGCATCTATTTATTTATTGGTTCTATATGCCACATTCGTATGGAAACACAGTTTCTTTTCGGCTAGATCTTTTGGAAGGCCACATCTTTACTCATGCCATGTTAAAATTTCGTTGGCCTTTTACTTGAACACAGATTTGGGGGTGAATGCGTGTGCACAACCACATTCAAGGTGACATTCTGCCTTGGTCAGAACAAGGGGGGGGGGGGGGGGGGGGGGGGGGGTGCGTGCCCATACACAGCCACATTCAAGGGGACATTCTGCCGTGGTCTAGGGGTTTCGTAGAGCTGCCCTAAATGCATGTCTAAGGATCTCTCAGTTTGGCTTAGAGGGCCACATGGTAGGTTTGTTCACTAACTAGGTGTGTTGCCCTGAATAAATAAATTCTTTTATTATTTACGCCTGGTTTATTTACGCCTGGCTCTATTTACGCCTGGTTTTATTTATGCCTGGTTTTTGGCCAGACGGACTCATTTACATATTACGCCTCATTTTACGCCTGGTTTCTACATTCTTATCAAAACCACCTGTACGCCTGGTCACCATCAAAATTACGCCTGGTTTAGTTATCAATATTACGCCTGCTTTACGGGCGTCGCAGTTCGTACGGGCAGCACTTCTGTCCATCTTGATTTCTTCCCTAGCGGGGTTTATATCAGGTTTTACAGTCTACCTCTGCCACTGATTCATTCGGAATCAGTATGCAACCTCACGTTTGTCGATTCAAACTACATCTTCAGACTTCAGTTTCTGTAATAGTTGCTCACACAATTGTACCTCTAGGAGATCCTTCAATGGGCTACTCTGAGGTCACAGAGGTTTAGCTGGTTAGAATAAGTGTAACGCATTGTTTGTTTACACTTCCACCGCAGTCGGAGTTGGGTTTTTTCTTGTTTCCCACTTTGAGCTTATATCACTCCCCTACTTAGTTTAGAATACTTAGAAGTTAAAGTGGCTCTTTTTGGCCTGTTTGACTTCTGTTCTCCGGCCCTCCTTTGAACTTTTCGGTTAATCTTAGATAGACTACCCTTTAGACTATCTTCTTTTAGCCTTGTGGCTCAGATTTAGTGAGCCCATTCTAGGAACTGAAGTGTCATCAGGCTCATGCTACTAAAGGGATCTCGTTTAACCCCTTCTGGGGATATTCCAGTAACAATCTGTTTGGTTTTGTCTGGGTGTATACCTAATGCAACTCCAATAAGGCTACTAAAGTCAGAGCCTTTATATTCTTAAAATTCACAAATTATTTGTTAGATTCTATCTTAAATAATTTTTCACTGGGTCCAGTTCTTACTACCCAGTCAGTCATGGGGTTGTGCTGCTCTGCCAGTTAGCTGACTTGGCCTTGCCCAAGTCTGTAACTTTGGGCATACAAATCGGTTGCAGTTTTATTTATTAATTTGCTTATCTTGGTTTGTAAGCACTTCATACCACTATGTTCCAAAGGTGTTTGGTTTATACATATTGTATTGTTCATAGTATTCTATGCTTCACACAGTTATCTGGTGTTCATAGTTACATTTACAGCTCAGTTATGAAGCTGTTATTTTAAGTATTGAATCAGGGGGTCGATACTTATTTAAATGATCTATGTAATACAAAAAAAATTCTGTTCCATGGATTAGCTTGAAATTGCCGATTATAATTTTAGATGGTGGTGGACTTATTGTCCTTGAACGAATTGAAGGACTTATGAGGTTGCCATATTCACCTTGTAACGTTCATCTGCCCATCTAAGAAGTTTTAGAGGCTCCTCCTACTGGCTGTATCGCCAGTCAGGATCCCAGATTACGCTATGGTGAGTGTAAGTTGCTTGGGTTCATGCTCTCGTCTGCTTTAATTTCTTGTAATTAGAGCAGGTTTGAGCGTGCTTTGTTACTTGTTGTTCAGAGTTGTTCAAATCCCCTTTACATATTCGGGCACTCATAACAGGTTACATTGTACCACCCCAGCTCATTGTGTTAAAGTCGCAATTGTAATGTTGTCGTAAGCTATCTATAGACCAATATGAAAAATTTTGTTAATTTTAATATTTGTCTATTATACTTACGACAACATTAACTACCCACCCCTCCTTAATTTAGGACTTATTTGCGGAAAGAGGAAGTAACTCTGTGTGACTCTTGCTTGTACGGGTGTATTTGGCGGCGCCCTTGGTGCCGGGAGTCCCGGGAAGGGTATTTGGGGAAGTTTTTTCGTTCGTGGATTAAGGCAAGTTGAGTATCTTGCAATTGTAATGTTGTCGTAAGTATAATAGACAAATATTAAAATTAACAAAATTTTTCATTTTTGTTTCTAACATTTCTCATACACTTGAGTCGACCATGCTCATCTGAGTGCATGGAACCCAGCACTACATATGCGTACATTACAATAAGCAAACACCAGATATTATTGGAAGTGCGTCTAGTTTTAACTATGATGGTACCCACTTCCCAATGTGTATTTACGATTGTATTACAAACACGGGAACCATACGAAGTTAGAAATAGATCTTAGTCGCAGATTAAGATTACTTTCATAATCAAAACAAATGTGTAGAGAAAACCGGTACAAACCGATATGCTAAAAAAAGATCACGCTACCTATTATTGTGAAGTCTGTATCACAATACACCGATAAGACCGCGCAGCACTAGTACAGATGGTACCACACAGATTACGACTTTTCCGCAGTGTCCCCGCGACAGTTTTTCAGTTATAGACGAAAATCGCCACGATTTTACTGCGGATTGTCACCGGAAAATATCACCGGCATTCCCTGTGACCGTCAAAATCACCACGATTGGAAAATGCAATGTCGAAGAAAGCGATCGCCGTTTTTCTCGGTGCAAAGTTTGCGGCGAATCGTAGGTAAGTTCCAACAGACAAAACATTGTTTAAAAATATTATTTCACGCGTTTTAAAATTCGCCGATCTTATAATACATGTTCCCAATATTGACCTGACTAAACAAGACGGGTTTACCGCATTGAACTAAAACGTGTAAAAAATCGACAATAGAATCTACAGTCCAGGTTACATTTTTTCTTAGATAAGCATACGTTAGCGTTAATAAACAATAAAGCTACCTTATAAAGTTGGGCTTTTATATACGAAATAAACAAGTGTCTACTATCTATAGCGTCGACGGCTACACGCGCAAACAAATACATGCACATTGTACCAGGCAAATACAAGGCTTTAGTACATGTTGCTACGTTCGTTGCTAACAGCCAGGTGATGTGATGACGCGTGTACTGAGTTAATAAAGGAATGAACTACACACGTTTGTGTTACATGTACAGAACACAAGCATGTTCAAGTCATTTGTAAACACAAGTTATGAATAAACAATTTCACAAATAAACTGTAGGAGATAAAAATTAATTACCGACATGGCAATTATGGAATGTGGCTGGATGCAGATTTAGGTTAATTTGGTTGTTTTTGTAACTCAATGTAAAACAAACTGACTGAGCGATGTTTTTAATATGGTGACATTAATTTGTAATTCAATGTAAAACAAACTGACTGAGCGATGTTTTTAATATGGTGGTCAACACTAATTGATAAGCGTACGTATTTTTGGATTATGAGCAAACTTTTTGCATCAAGGATCAAATTTAGAAAGCGTGCGACATCTTGATAAAACAAGAGGGCCAAAATGGCCCTAAATCGATCACCTGAAAACTGGCACATTATCAAACTTCTTCGAAATCTTATGGTCATATACAATCTGTGCAAGTTTGGTTAAGATTGTTCAAGAAATATGGGCTCTGTTGTGTATAACAACATTGATATAAAGACACAAAGTTTGGTAAATATCAAATACAAAATGAAGGTGCTAGAGTGTAACACCTGGGGCAGGGCCAAATGTGACCCCAGGGCTATATGTAAAATATGAGAGCTTTGTAGTTTAAGAGAAGAACCTTTTTTAAGTTTTTCCCTATACAAGTCTATGTAAAACATGACCCCTGGGGCGGGGCCAAATGTGACCCCACAGTCACCATTTAAACAAACTTGATAAAGGACCATAAGAGTATAGTAAATGCAAAATATTAAACCTATGGCTCTTGTAGTTCCAGAGAAGAAGACTTTAATGTGTTTCCTATATAAGTCTATGTAAAACTGTGACCCACGGGGCGTGACCCCAGAGACACCATTTGAAAAAACTTGGTAGAGGACCATAATCTTATAATAAATGCAAAATATTAATCCTCTGGCTCGAAAATTGCAGTTTCAGAGAAGATTTTTTTTCCCTATATATATGTCTATGTAAAACTGTGACTCCCGGGGCGCGGCCAAATTTGACACCAGGGTCACCAATTGAACAAACTTGGTAGAGGACCATAAGCTTATAGCAAATGCAAAATATTAAACCTCTGGCTCTTGTAGTTCCAGAGAAGAAGATTTTTTTCAGTTTTTCCCTATACAAGCCTATGTTAAACTGTGACCCCCGGGGCAAGGCCAAATGTGACCCCAGGGTCACCATTTGAGCAAAATTGGTAGAGGACCATAAGCTTATAGCAAATGCAAAATATTAAACCTCTGGCTCTTGCAGTTTCAGAGAAGAATATTTTTTAAGTTTTTCCCTATACATGTCTATGTAAAAAAAAAAAAAATTGGGGCGGGCCAAATGTGACCCCAGGGTTACCATTTGAACAAACTTGGTAAAGGACCATAAGCTTATAGTAAATGCAAAATATCAAACTTCTTGCTCTTGCAGTTTCCGAGAAGAAGATTTAAAAAAAAAAATCCTATATAAGTCTATGTAAAACTGTGGTTCCAGAGAAGAAGAATTTTTTTCAGTTTACCTATGTAAAACTGTGACCCCCGGGGTTGGGCCAAATGTGACCCCTGGGTCACCATTTGAACAACCTTGGTAGAGGACCATATGCAAAATATTAAACCTCTGGCTCTTGCAGTTTCAGAGAAGATTTTTTAAGTTTTTTCCTATACATGTCTATATAAAACATGTGACCCTTGGGGCGGCGCCAAATGTGACCAGAGGGTCACCATTTGAACAAACTTGGTAAAGGACTATAAGCATATAGTAAATGCAAAATATCAAATCTCTGGCTCTTGTCGTTTCCGAGAAGAGGATTTTTTTAATTTTTGCCTATATAAGTCTATGTAAAACTGTGACCCCCGGGGCGGGGACAAATTTGACCCCAGGGTCACCATTTAAACAAACTTACTAGAGGACCATAAGCTGATGCTACATGTAATACATGAGAGCTCTGTGCCTTGTGGTTTCAGAGAAGAAGATTTTTTAAAGTTTTTTCCTATAACATGCAAAATATAAATATACAAACTTTGGACCCCCGGGGCACGGCCATTTTTGACCACGGGGACTTCATTTGAACAAACTTGATAGCCTAGGCGTTGGCGATCATTTTAAAAGAAAAACTGTTGAAATCTGTTCAGCGGTTCTTGAGAAGAAGATTTTTTAAGGTTTCGACCATATATGGTAATGGGGGCCATCTTGGATGTCGCGCTGGCCTTATTTTAACAAATCTATAAAGCATTCATCTAAGGATCACCCATGTGAAGTTTGGTCAAAATTAGCCCAGCGGTTTCTGAGGAGAAGTCGTTTGAAGAAAAGTTAACGACGACGATGGACGGACGACGGACGAAAGACGAAGAGTGCTCCCAATAGAGCACCTTGAGCCTTTGGCTCAGGTGATCTAAAAATATGTTGCTCGCCAAAAATAATGTATTTACGATATCAGGTAAGTACAATCTGGTAAAGTTTGGTAAAGATCTGATGGAAAATGAAGGCTCTATCGTCTTAACGAGGCAAAATATAGCCTTTTTAACTAAATCAATTGAATTGAATGTTGAACGGCTCATCAACACAGTATAGGTTATTTAGAGCCGCCCCAGAGCTAGGGGAAGGATACGTAAGAATCCGGGAACTGTGCCCTCAACTCTTATTATTGAATAGATTTAAATCAAGGGCCACAACTCTGGTGTTACTGGTCCAATTTGGCTGTTTTTCAAACTTGTCCAAGCTTTCATTGATATTAAAAATCTGTTAAAGTTTGGTAAAGAACGGATGAAAAATAAAGGCCTTATTGTCTTAACGAGGCAAAATACAGTATTTTTAACTAGTTCAAGGCCATAACTCGGGTGTTATGGCCCTGTAACACTACAGCGTATAGCATCAGTGTACGCCGACGTACGAGAAATTTGGGAAACACGCTGGTGTACGTCAAATAAGTTAGGGATAAGTTTTACACAAGTTGCGAGCACGCCGAAATACGCTGGCATAGGTTGTCGTACGCCAATGCCGGTCAAAAATTTTATGCATGCACAAAATTTGTAGCGTATGCCGACGTGTTGTTTATAAGTTAAGCATAAGTTAGAGGTACGTGACAGGCTAGTTATGCACACGTTTACATACGCTACAAGTAAGTTACACATAAGTTGGCATCCGTCGAAATACGTCGGCAACCAGCTTGGCGATTGTGTAGCGTTTGTGAAACTTTTTTCTAACCTATGAGCAACGTACTGTTAACTTATCATTAACTTATATCTGACCTTTCCACAACGTATATTGACGTATTGAACGTATATGCCTGACGATCCTAGAATTACTCAACGTGTTAAATACGTGTTTAAAACTTACTGAACGTGTTTAGAACTTACAGGTAGCGTTTTTGCCAGCGTTTTGGGTTCAGCTATATACATGTATATGGTGTACCGATGAGCTATGCATAAGATAGTCATAAGTTAGACTAACGTTGCGCATAAGTTCCGCATAAGTCATGAACGCTAGAGGTACGCTGGGCACACGCTGTCACACGCTTGTAAAAGTTGTATAAGTTATGTAAACGCTAGGAACAAGTTATGAATAAGTTACTCATACTTTAAACATAGGTTATATATTCGTTCAACTCGTTAGCAATACGCTATGTATACGTCAAAAGGAGGCTTCCAATTGATTTTTTAATTCATTTTCAACGTATGCCAGCGTGTTTGATAAAATTTTCATACGTCGGCATACGTTGTTTAAAACGTTATAGTGTGACAGGGCCATTACTGGTCCAATCTGGCTGGTTTTAAAAATAGTTCAATTGAAACAGAGGATAGTATAGACAGAGACATAATAAACCATTCCTTCTTAGATATCTGGGTCATACTAGTCTAATAGTGCTTAAAATACACGTCTACGAATGGCAAGGTCCTTGGGGTGTATCTATAAATATCCATATGTAAAAAAAGCACCCCAGATGTCAAATATGAGACTAACTATAAGAAAAGCATAAGAAAACAGGGGCGGGCGGGGATGATAATCTAGCAATTAATTTATTATGGCCTAAGCCATATGATTTGCCTGGAATGCCTGGAATGCCACATAATATATTCAGAGCTGAACATTTTTCTTTTATGTAAACACTGAGATGCTAATAAACCCTTAAACTAATTAGTAAAATGCATGTTAAACAATGGTCTTCTGGTTAAAGTGTCCTATTGTAACAGGAACTTGTAATTTAACAGGGGCGGTCTTATATCGAGGTAAACTGACAAAATCACAGAGAAGCTTTCACATGTTCGTATAGAAATTTGAACTTATTCTTTTTTTGTGTTACATTTTGCTGATTAAATATTGACATATTATACCCTCCAGAGGCAAAGTTAAACAGATAGAATCAATCAAGGGCAATAAATCTGTAATGAATGTATTGATTTTCTCAATGTCATTCCCAAAAACAGAAATTCTTTTTTCTTTTTTTTTCAGTAACCAAGGGCAGTAACTGTAACACATGTTGATTAAAAAATAACTGTTTAATATATATCATTCGACTGTAAATGGTCTAACTACAGACAACAATTCTGACATACTTGACCAGTTTTAAAAACTACAGCTCATTTTCTTAGACCATTTACAGTCGAATGATATATATTAAAGTTATTTTCTAAACAAATAAAAAATTTAATTGTTTTTGATACTGAAAAAAAAAGTAGTTCCAGCAGTGGAAAAAAACCACTATATTTTCACACGTATGAAATACCGCTTTTATTTTACTGCTAAAATCCACCATTTCATTGCTAAGCATAAAAGAAAGTCTAGTTCAGTCCTCGAAATACAGAATACTAGATTTTCTGGTAACACTTTTATTTCAATCTCATAAATATCAGTGACCAATTCTTACACAGGATATCTAAATGAAGCATCTATCATGTCTAAAAGTGTCTCTAGTTAGTATAAAGAGTAAGTATGTGAAGTGAACTGGAGTCCATTAAGACCAGTTTCGTTCATCACCATGGCCTTACAAAATGCTCAATTTGCAATTTAAAACGCTTATCGCTACTTTCTTTTCGCTATTTTCAACAGGGAAGAATTAAGCTTCAGATTTGTTTAAATGACACAGACATGACTGGAATTTATTGCGGGAGATTTGGTTTCTCCTTTATTGATTTTGTCCTGTTAAGTGTTACAGAAATGATGTTAAGAACTTACGGTTTACATGGAACTCAGGGGTGGATCCAGGTTTTGAGAAAAGAGAGGCGTAAATGTAGGAAAAAACTAACAAGCAAATATAATAATGATTAACAATTTTCTTTTACGGCAGTACAACTCTTTTTCTTGACAAGTAGACATATTTCAAATATCTCCCAATTTAACCCTTAACCCGCTACATATTATATAATGGACTGTTCGGTTCAATCCTCCGTGGTGCCACTGAGTTTCGTCGGTGTGTTCTTGGACAAGACACTTTCCCTTAGGACCGGGCGGTCCCGTGTATCGGTCTATCCTCTAAGCACATTAAAGAACCATTAGAATCTATTCGATAATAAGAGTAGGGCTCGGTTTCCGGATTCCTATGTATCCTTCCCCTCTCTCTGGGGTGGCTCTAAATAACCTACACTGTGTTGATGAGTCGTTAAACAACATTCAATTCATTTCAATTCGTTCTTTGAATTAAGACCATTCCATTGATGTGACAAAGGGGTGTTTTGGGGAAAATGACTGATCAACAGCCAGACATTGTAAACCCTGATCAGCCTGAGAGTTACTCGCAGGCTGATCTGGGTTTACAATGGACGCCAAGGCTATTATAGTCGTGCTTAGTGGGTTAAGGGTAAAGTGTGGGAGACCACGATTCTTCAGCTCCATTTTCTGGACAAACATCTATGTTTTCATATAACATTTCATATAACATGTGACTCCCTTCCAAAGTCAATGCCTCGTTGAGGTTGTTTGCAGACAATTGATTGCGCTACCGTTAACGTCAAATCAGCAGCTAAATCAAGGGCCATAACTCCGGTGTTACTGGTCCGATCTGGCTGGTTTTCGAACATGTCTGAGCTTTCATCATTATTAACAATCTGGTAAAGTTTGGTAAAGATCTGATGGAAAATGAAGGCTCTATCATCTTAACGAGGCAAAATATAGCCTTTATAACTAAACCAAGGGCCATAACTCTGGTGTTACTGGTCCGATTTGGCTGGTTTTCGAACATTAATGAACTTTCATCATTATTAACATCTGATAAAGTTTGGTAAAGATCTGATGGAAAATGAAGGCTCTATCATCTGAAAGAGGCAAAATATAGCCTTTTTAACTAAACCAAGGGCCATAACTCTGGTGTTACTGGTCCGATCTGGACAGCGTACAGCAGTGTGAGAAGGAATGGCACATGGACTTCAATCCTGATAAATTTGAGCACAATCATCACAGTCATATGCATCACCAACAAGAGGAATGTCATAGACTCACATTACACCATCCAGGACCACGTAATGAAACAGACAAACTAGGTAAAGTTTTCTGGGAAACCATGGATAGCTCCCTGAGTTGGAATAGCCACATTGACACCTTTACCAAGAAAGCAAACAACAACATACTGCTATCCTAAGTAGGAATCTGTCATCATGCCTGACGTTAAAGCAACTTGCTACAAGAGCCTGGTTACACCACAGTTGGAACCCTCATACACAGTCCAACACTGACAAGATACAAGCATGGAACCCTCATACACAATCCTATACTGACAAGATACAAGCATGGAACCCTCATACACAATCCAACACGGACAAGATACAAGCATGGAACCCTCATACACAATCCAGCACGGACAAGATACAAGCATGGAAACCTCATACACAATCCAACACGGACAAGATACAAGCATGGAAACCTCATACACAATCCAACACTGACAAGATACAAGCAGCGCAATGCAGAGCTGCTTGTTTCACCAGCATGTTGACAAGCTGTAATGATGTACCGAATCATAAAGATACATCAACTTGTAAAGATACCAACAGTCCACTTCTCCAACCTATAGGAGCAAGTACAAGTGGTCACGACAGTCGCTACTTAGTACCACACAGCTTAGGGAATGCTCACAAGTCCTCCTTCATTCCAGAAGGGAGGAATCAGCTTGTGGAAAGCTTGCCCACCAGCATGATCAATGTCCAATCCGTTGACATATTCAGGGTTGTGGTAGTCCTTGAATAGACCAAGACTGATGTTTTTATCCTGCTTTTAATTGTGAATACTACATACACATTTTGATTCTCCTTCACGTGTACATAGTCACTTCACTGAGCAAGTATGTTCCGAGGAACCCTGCATATTACTGGAAGAAGAAGATATGCTGCTTCCTCACGTCCTTATCCTACCCAGACCTGTATCCGAGCCTGAAATTACTAAATTGGTCTGGAACTTCTTCTTAGTAATGAAGTACCAAACAAATGGTTATACTGAAGACTTGCCTCCAATTAGGACCAGAATACTGTCATGTGTACTCCCGGGATAAAAGCTCTCCCAACATCAAATCATGCAAATGCAATTTTATATTTAATAATTTAATGAGAAATTTCCTTAAATTATGAAATCCCAAAGGAATTAATGTGAATATACTTCAGTTGTAAATCCAAAAGCAAGAATAAAATGTGTCATATATAGCTCTCTCCATAATCGAATAAGGAATAAGAGAGCCAAATGGCAATGAATCGCTCATCAGATGACCTTTGTCCATTGTAGACACTTGCAACAGTAACATAGGTCTGGAAAATTCAGAAGATTTTTTTGTTTGTAAAACATGTGACTCCTGGAGCAAGGCCAAATATAACCCCAGATTTCATTTATTTATGATTGCAACCCCTAGACTTTCAAGTTTGTTTAAATGAAGACCTCAGGTCAAAAATAGCCATGCACCACAAGGCATAGATAGAGCTCTCATATATATTGCATATATCTCATATATCTCATATATTGCATGTAGCGCAAGATTATGGTCCTCTACAAGATGACTCTGGAGCCAAACCTGGCTCATCTCCCCAACACAGTTTTACATAAAATTATATAAGAAAATCTTTAACAAATCTTCTCTGAAACTAAAAGAGATAGGGCTTATATTTGATCAAATATAAATAGTGACCCTCGGTGTCAAATCTGGCCCCCAGGGTCACCAATTGGCCCCATCCTAGGAGTAACATGTTTAACATTGACTTCATATAAAGAGAAATTCTTGAACACAATGAATGAATGAATGGTGTTTTACGGCACGTCGACACATAAATAGGTCATATTGTGCGCAAAAAATTATGAAAAAAGAAGTATTAATTAAAAATTAATGTAAATATATAAAGATAAAACTATTAAAAATAAAATTAAAATAAGGGATGATAAGGTGTAATATAAACTATGTATGTAAATCAATAAATGCCCGGCAATGGGTATATAAACAAGTAAATATATATAAGAACACATTACAATGATTTATATAGTCTGATCTCTTTCAGGAAATCTAAAACAAGACTAAAAACTACAGTATCAAATAACTCTTTCATAGTATTAACATTGTAGTACCTTTGATGCATAGGATCAAAGTCTACACATTCCAATAAGATGTGTTTGACCGTTAACGGTGCAAAGCAGGGTATACATTCCGGTAATTGCTCACCTTGTAATAAATATGAATGAGTATAACGTGTATGCCCTATCCTGCACCGGGCTAGGACAACTTCCTCTCGACGAATGGGTCTACTAGAAGAACGCCATTCTCCGAGTAACGGTTTAATTGGATGGAGTTTATTGTTAACTGACAAATCCCAAGCGGCTTGCCAAGAGTTACGAATATATGTGTTAATACAACTTTTAAAATCAGTATAAGGTAATTTGGTATTAGTTATATGTAAATCTAATGCTGCCTTAGCAGCACTATCAGCTCTATCATTACCACGTATTCCTACATGGCTTGGAAACCAGCAGAAAATAATAACATTATCAATTATAAGAGAATTGTACTTTTCTAAAAGTTGAAGCACAACTGGGTTATCATGTTTCATATTACCCAGTGCTTGAAGAGATGAAAGGGAATCAGAAAATATTACAAAATGGTCATCATCAGATTCCTGAATATAATTTAAGGCAAGTTCAATTGCCTTAAGTTCAGCTGAAAAGATAGAGGCCTTGTCAGGCAGGCGGCTCTTTATGCTGTGTTTGTGAACAACAGCTGCTGCAGCTACCTTATCTATATCTTTAGAGCCATCTGTGTAGATATGTTGAAAGTCACAGTATTTAGATTTAATTTCATTAAATTTGCTTTGAAAGACAGTAGGGTCTGTACTGGATTTGTTATTATTACAAAGATCAAAAATAATTGTTGGAGTTTCCAAAGTCCACGGTGGAATTTGTGGTACTTTGTACTTGGCAACCAAATTTAGGTCGATTTCAGTGTCTCTTAATTTTGGTTTAATACGAAGACCAAAATTAATGGTCGAATGGCCTTCGGTTTTCGATCAAAAAGAGGTTCACAACTAGGATTAAAAACATTATCGAAAGTTGGGTTTGAAGGGTTAGACTTTAATTTAATGGCGTATTGAAGAGCTAATTTGTCTCGTCTGTGAGACAGTGATGGTTCATTGGCTTCAACATATAGACTTTCGGCTGGTGATGTACGAAAGGCACCTAAGGCGAGTCGTAATCCTTGATAATGTATAGGGTCGAGCATCTGCAAGTACGACTTGCGAGTCGATCCATATACTATTGAGCCGTAGTCCAGCTTGGATCTGATAAGAGATCTGTAAAGGCATAGCACTCTGATGTATTGCATGTAGCATAAGCGTATTGCCATCTACCACGTTTGTTCTAATGAGGACTCTTAAGAGTTAAATCTGGCCCTATCCTGGTGGTCACAGATTTACATAGAATTATATAGTAAAATCATTTAAGGAAATTTTAAACAAGAGGCCCAAGAGGGGAAAACGAAATTCCTGCTAAGTTTCACTGAAATCCAGCCAGAAAAAATTGTCTGGCTAAAGTTTGTGTATCAAAACCTTTAAAGGGCTATAACTCCGCAAACATCATTCAACCGGAACAAGGCGAAAAAGGGGTTCAGGAGAACATAGTCAGGACAAAATTTGTGTATTAAAACCTTTAAAGGGCCATAACTCAGCCAAAACCATTTCAACCGAAATACGGTGATGACATGCATAACTAGGCTTGGAACGATCATCCCTGCAAAGTTCCGTTGAAATCCAGTCAAGGGTTCAAGAGAAATAGTCCAGATAAAGTTTGTGTAGTAAAACCTTTAAAGGACCATGACTCAGCCAAAAATCATTTAAGCGGAACATAGTGATGATATGCACCACTAGATCTGGTACAGATCATCCCTGTATAGTTTTGCTGAAATCCGTCCAGGGGTTCAGGAAAAAAGTCAGTACAAAGACCTTAAAGGGCCGTAACTCTGCCAAACATCATTCAACTGAAACACGGTGATGACATACATAATTAGATTTGGTACTGATCATCCCTGCAAAGTTTCATTAATAATCTGGCCGAAGAAAGCACTATCGTCTTAATGAGGCAAAATACAACATTTTTAACTAAATCAAAGGTCGTAACTTCGGTGTTATTTGGCTGTTTTTCGAACTCGTCCAAGATTTCATTGCTATTAACAATCTTTGCAAGCTTGGTAAAGATCAAACAATAAATGAAGGTGCTAGAGTGTTCACAAGGTAGAAAACAAGGGCCATAATTCTGAAATTAATCCAATTGGCCGGTTTTCAAACTTTTCCGAGCTTTCATCGATATAAAGACACTGGCAAAGTTTCGTAAAGATCCGATTAATAATGAAGGCCCTAGAGTGTTCACAAGGTAAAAGTTAATGGATGGACGATGGCCAGTAGAGCTAAAAATGAAACTACAAAAGCTATAGATCTAATATTTTGTATTTTAGCTTAAGGTCCTCTTGTGAATTTGTTCAAATGGTGAATCTGTTATCAAATTTGACCCCACCTCAGGGGCTCCATATATAACATAGTAAATGGGAAAACATGAATAATCTTCATGATACAGAGTTCTGATATATTGCACTCTACCAAGTTTGTAATGGTGACACTGGTGCACAATGGTGGTGACAGTTTTACAAAGAGTTATATGGAAAAATCTGCAAAAATCTGAAACTACAAGAGCTATTGGTCTAATAGTTTGCATGTAGCATAGGCTTATGGTCCTCTACCAAGTTTATTTAAATATTGATACTGGGGTTAAAATCTTAGCATGCTCTTGGGTACCAGTTAACAAAAAAAAGAGTTATACTGGAAAATCTTTAAAAAATATATTTTTCTGAACTTACCTGTCTGTCCCACTTGTGTTACTGTCGCTGACATTGAACAAAAAGCCATAAGGAGAGTGATTCAGTCATTTTGCCCTCTTGTTTATCTTGTGTAAAAGTTCTACGGCCATGTTTTGTTTCATGAACATGTTTATTTAAATCAAAATCAATACACAACAATAGATATTAACAATTCACACATTGCAATATCTGTGAAAAGCGAGAACAAGATTTTATTTGATGAGGTAGAAAACTTTGAACAGGAAAATTAATCCACAGGTAAATGTATTTATCAATTATCTGGCAATAGTTGTGCAGCTATACAATTCAGATTTACCTCATTTCCCCGTGCAGTCACGCAGTGGTAGAAGTAGTATCTACGTCATGTAAATAATACTTATTTTTATATACAACTTAGTAGCGGTTTTACATACATGTTTCTCTCCTGGACTATCAAGAAATGTTCACATGATGTTTAAGAGTTAAATGTGTTAATTGATAATACTACACAAAGGGTGGCCATTCATCTTAAATACAGAGCAAGCATACCAGGTATAGGACATAGTCCACCTAGACCTTAAAGCAGTTTGTTCTAGTAAAATATAATAGATACTATATATTAATCCCTCCTACCTTAAACCATTTTCCTAGTGGTATTAATATAGATCTATGCATTCATTTCAATCAATTTTATCAAAATAATAATTAATACCATATTTTTCCTATTTGTAGCACCTTCCCTAATAGAAGTTCCCCACCTGTTTTAAGCAACCTTACCTTCTTCAAAAATCCAAAAGTTTCTAAAAAAACACAATTTTTTTCGTCTTTACCGCTAATGGATTTGATTTTTTGACTACGACACCTGTATGGTCTATGACATAAACCTTAAAGCGCTATCATCATCAATACAAATTACCGCTTTTATTTATCTCTTTTCTTTCAATTTACTATTTAGTTTATGTTTTATTATTAATTCATATGCAAACAACCCTTTTTATAATCGTCAAGTTGACGGAAATGTGTATCATACAGATACAGTGTGATGGCAGTGATATACTCAGTATACAGTCGGGTTTAGGTTTAGCCAATACCGGTGACATAGTAAAAAGATTGCTGTACAGTAATTCTATAAGGAAACAGTCGGGAAAGATATTGACAATTTTAACAATAATTACTGATTGCCCTACTTTTTCCTCCAATCAGACGGTGAGGAATTTTAAAAAAATGTAATCGCTTACTAAATGGCACGCGCTTGTTTGCATTTAGTAGAAGCGCGAACGTGTTAAGACGCGTGGTTTCGTAGCAGCGCGGGGGAAAAGTAGGGCAAACACTTAGTCAGTTAGAGGCTAAGAAGTGAAATTTTAACAATTAAGAAACCCCGGTCAGTCGGTGCGCTCCTTCCCTTAGGGTTTCTTAATTGTTAAAATTTCACTTCATAGCCTCTAATACTAAGAGCGCCCACTTTGCACTTTGCACTTTGCATAGCGCCCTGGCGCTTCTATTAGGGGAAATACAGTATCTTTTCATTTATTTTCCCGCTTATAAATCGGGTCAATATAACTGAGAAACAGTTACATAAAACCATGCATAAAACCAGTTAAATCATTACTGATTGGTCAAAATGATTTAAACTAAGTCGCGGCGACTAATTACCTCCAATCAATAGTTAAGTTACTCCGTAATAGCTGGTAACATTAGCGAGGATCCGGAGAGAAATCAATGAACGCCTGTGACAGACAGAATGTGCCAGTCACTGCTGACTATCACAATAAAGTAACCACACAGAGACAATAGCTTATGTCCGCAACACACATCTGCAGGTTTCCGGTTATAGGGTTTACTGTGTTACTCAGTCATCCTTGTTTTACTAGCTGCAAATGGCTTTTGTATCATTTTGTTATGCAACAGTTCCCCATATATTTAAATATCATGCCTCTTTGTTGGCGTATATTTGTATTTCAAGTTCAAAAGCTCATGGAGAATTCGAGTATTTAAAAGATGAAATTTAATGACCGACATGATGTTCAGATTTACAAAAAGGCATTTTAATTACTGAGCTATAGGGACTATACAGCATGATATATCTAGTATCTTTTAGTATAATGAAATATACCTTAAACCCCAGCATTCGGTAGGCCCTACCAGCATTATAATATACACTGTAGCCAGTTAGTATTTCGTCTGCTTCAAGATAAGGGTTTCACGAACATTCAAAATTTGACAGTTAGGAATAAAGCTTTGTTCTAGAAAGTATAGAAAATAAATATATTATATAACGACTTTGATATGTCTGTAATACACAGTAATGTTTAGTGTATTTACATGCCATATTTTATGGTTTAAAAATGCTTTATTATTTAGAAATTTGTGATTAAACCTCTCTGAGCAGCATATAATGCATAAAATGATCAGAAAAGTTTATCTGGGGCCATTTTGTTTTTTTTATGGGCCATTTTGTTTTTTTTATACTCAACCTCGGCCTTTAATAAGATCTGAACACACCCCAAGACATGTTTCAGCATCTAGTCCATCACAGTGAACATATACATTAACCTTGCTTAAAGCTACAGAGTCTCTATTTTAACTGGTAATAATGAATATGAATGAGTCACATGTGAAGTAGTTTCAAATCAACGAACACCCCATTAGTCGGTATATAAGGCAGAAATCGATGCGTAAAATATCATGTTTTTATTTAGCCCTCATACAGGTAACATCAATAAATATACGGCTTCAGAATATATGTGAAAAAAAAAATCTTGCCCGGAACAGGATCTGAACCACTGCCGTTGCGCTTTTAAGTTTTGATGGCCGTACTTTTAACCATTAGACCACGGCTATTTATTGGTATGTTCTATCATTATTAACACTAAATAGGCATTACTTAATAACTAGCGCACACACAACTAGCGCACACACAAACTCATCAAGCGCTAAATAACAAGTCGAGATATAGTTGTTTTGAGGCAGAATATTAGTTTCATACTGATATCATATAGTATTACAACAGGCAATTTTAATTTACACGTCCGACAAGATGGACTATATATTTATGGATTCATTTTAAGTTGCCTTCAGATATGTTAAGTTATTTTGCCACGTAATAAATGGTAGTTTGTATACCGTTTTCTCAAGAAGCGTTATAGCTCAGTGGATAGAGCGCCTCACTTGAAATCAGAAGGTTGTGTGTTCGAGTCCCGAAAGAGGCAATTTGTTTTTCTTCTGTAAATCATAATGTTACCTGTGTACAGGTGTACGATGTGCAATGGTCAATGTCTATATAATAAATGATGTCCTGCGTTATATTTGCTCGCTTAAATACCTGATTTCGACATGAGCTTGTGAACATCAAGTTACAAATAAAGACACGCCTACAAAGAAGAAATCGATTGATCAAACAAGATCTGTTGAAAAGGGCTCCGAAAAAAATGAAAAAAGCTGAAAGAATTACAAAATGCCGTGAAAAATATAGGAGATCTATATAACCTATTGAAAATTTGCAAAGAACATAAATGGAGGTGACCATCTTGGAACGATGATGTTATCGCATCTTTTTACCATATATGGCATATTGACAAATATATTTTAAAGAAAAGAAAATCACTGCAAATTGATTAAAAACAAATATACAGAAAAAAAATTGTAAACATGTATACATTGTATGCTTATTTTTCATTTGCAGTGATTTTCTTTGCTTTAAAAGACATTTTGTCATCAACCCCTTTAATGTAAAACTATATATTTTATCAAACTGAAACTAGGATTCTGTTGCAAAAAAACTTTTTTATTTAGTATTTAATACATTTAAATGCCTATTAAGTGTCAAGAATGCAACAAAGTATCAACAAATATTGGAGATGTAGTGGTTATTTTCAGGAACTGAAGAGTAAATTTAAAAGTAATAAATAGGGTCTGGTCTCAGCGAGTTGGCTTATTTAAACATCGAGATGGTTATAGCCCATCAAGGTGTTTAAATAACCAACGAGCTGAGACAGACTCTATCTTTTTGTAGCATGCGTAACTTAGTAACACTGTGACGTCATAGTGACCGTTCTCTAAATTCCAATATCCGGTAACTGTAGTACGGTATAGCCACGCCTCTTTAGTTACCCTAAATTAAACCATTTAATGCTCTGCATTCATCAAAGGAAATGTTACCGACCATGCTACAATAATATATATAACACAAGGTTCCTGGTTCAAATCTCACTCCAGGCAACCATTTTATATAATATCTATACATTGTTTCTGGCTTTGGATGTTCATCAAACTGAAACTAATACTCAGTTAATGAATGATAGCATGTTGTTTTTGGAATAGTGGCATTTTGCCCAATCAAAATCATTATGAATCATACACCGGTATCATACCATCAAATCCTCTGCAACCAAGTTAACATCCCTAAAACTGAACAGGCCATTTAAACTGTCAATGTATTAAACCCAAATCAAACTTGTCTCATTAATATTGGAGAGTAGTACAATGGAACTTCTAGCAAACTGATGTGGGTAAAAACTGAAATTGTTTCAATTACATTATGCTTTCTTATCAAACTGTTAACAGCAATTAACAAGATTGCAATCACAAATTTGATAAACATATCACATTAAACTGTACAAAATGTTGTTGTGCTGTGGCAAAATTAGATTATTTGTCCATTAATAAATCCATACAGCATTGACACAAATCATTCGTCAATTCAGCAATTCTCTAATGTATTGATATTTAAAACATACACCATAAACAATTCTGCAAAAGTAAACATGTATCAAAGTAAATTGATAAAACATATCTGAAATGCAATTTCAAGCTATACTTCCAAATAGAAGGGTTATGTGTTTAATATACACCTTATTGGCTAGCGCATGCATGTTCGAGAGGTTAACCACGTTGCATTGTAAACCTTCTCGCCTCTCACCGCTACGGGTTCGAATCCCACTGGGAGCTCGACTTGTAAGTGAAAAAGTGTTGATTCTTATGGCGAGAGATATATACAGTACTGTTTCTATGAAAAATGGGGTGGTCTGTCCCTACTGCAAAAAAGAAAAAAAAGATTGTCATATATGGTCTAAAATATGCTAAAAAAATGACATAAAACACCATTCAAACAAAAACCTTCTTGGCTTGAATTTTTTCACCCAATATACACCTTGTTGGCAACAGGTCTATGAGCCAGTTTTTACCGCAGCGTGGCCTAGTGGTAGAGACAGCGTGGCCTAGTGGTAGAGGCAGCGTGGCCTAGTGGTAGAGGCAGCGTGGCCTAGTGGTAGAGGCAGCGTGGCCTAGTGGTAGAGGCAGCGTGGCCTAGTGGTAGAGGCAGCGTGGCCTAGTGGTAGAGGCAGCGTGGCCTAGTGGTAGCGGCAGCGTGGCCTAGTGGTAGAGACAGCGAGTGGTAGAGACAGCATGGCCTAGTGGTAGAGGCAGCGTGGCCTAGTGGTAGAGGCAGCGTGGCCTAGTGGTAGCGGCAGCGTGGCCTAGTGGTAGAGGCAGCGTGGCCTAGTGGTAGAGGCAGCGTGGCCTAGTGGTAGCGGTAGCGTGGCCTAGTGGTAGAGACAGCGAGTGGTAGAGACAGCATGGCCTAGTGGTAGAGGCAGCGTGGCCTAATGATAGAGGCAGCGTGGCCTAGTGGTAGAGGCAGCGTGGCCTAGTGGTAGAGGCAGCGTGGCCTAGTGGTAGCGGCAGTGTGGCCTAGTGGTAGAGACAGCGAGTGGTAGAGACAGCATGGCCTAGTGGTAGAGGCAGCGTGGCCTAATGGTAGAGGCAGCGTGGCCTAGTGGTAGAGGCAGCGTGGCCTAGTGGTAGAGGCAGCGTGGCCTAATGGTAGAGGCAGCGTGGCCTAGTGGTAGAGACAGCGAGTGGTAGAGACAGCGTGGCCTAGTGGTAGAGGCAGCGTGGCCTAGTGGTAGAGGCAGCGTGGCCTAGTGGTAGAGGCAGCGTGGCCTAGTGGTAGAGGCAGCGTGGCCTAGTGGTAGAGGCAGCATGGCCTAGTGGTAAAGGCAGCGTGGCCTAGTGGTAGAGGCTAACATGGCCTAGTGGTAGAGGCAGCGTGGCCTAGTGGCTGAGGCAGTGTGGCCTAGTGGTAGAGGCAGTGTGGCCTAGTGGTAGAGACAGCGAGTGGTAGAGACAGCGTGGCCTAGTGGTAGAGACAGCGTGGCCTAGTGGTAGAGACAGCGTGGCCTAGTGGTAGAGGCAGCGTGGCCTAGTGGTAGAGGCAGCGTGGCCTAGTGGTAGAGGCAGCGTGGCCTAGTGGTAGAGGCAGCGTGGCCTAGTGGTAGAGGCAGCGTGGCCTAGTGGTAGCGGCAGTGTGGCCTAGTGGTAGAGACAGCGAGTGGTAGAGACAGCAGGGCCTAGTGGTAGAGGCAGCGTGGCCTAATGGTAGAGGCAGCGTGGCCTAGTGGTAGAGACAGCAAGTGGTAGAGACAGCGTGGCCTAGTGGTAGAGGCAGCGTGGCCTAGTGGTAGAGGCAGCGTGGCCTAGTGGTAGAGGCAGCGTGGCCTAGTGGTAGAGGCAGCATGGCCTAGTGGTAGAGGCAGCGTGGCCTAGTGGTAGAGGCTAACATGGCCTAGTGGTAGAGGCAGCGTGGCCTAGTGGCTGAGGCAGTGTGGCCTAGTGGTAGAGGCAGTGTGGCCTAGTGGTAGAGACAGCGAGTGGTAGAGACAGCGTGGCCTAGTGGTAGAGACAGCGTGGCCTAGTGGTAGAGACAGCGTGGCCTAGTGGTAGAGGCAGCGTGGCCTAGTGGTAGAGGCAGCGTGGCCTAGTGGTAGAGGCAGCGTGGCCTAGTGGTAGAGACAGCGTGGCCTAGTGGTAGAGGCAGCGTGGCCTAGTGGTAGAGACAGCGTGGCCTAGTGGTAGAGACAGCGAGTGGTAGAGACAGCGTGGCCTAGTGGTAGAGGCAGCGTGGCCTAGTGGTAGAGACAGCGTGGCCTAGTGGTAGAGACAGCGTGGCCTAGTGGTAGAGGCAGCGTGGCCTAGTGGTAGAGGCAGCGTGGCCTAGTGGTAGAGACAGCGTGGCCTAGTGGTAGAGACAGCGTGGCCTAGTGGTAGCGGTAGCGTGGCCTAGTGGTAGAGACAGCGAGTGGTAGAGACAGCGTGGCCTAGTGGTAGAGGCAGCGTGGCCTAGTGGTAGAGACAGCGTGGCCTAGTGGTAGAGACAGCGTGGCCTAGTGGTAGCGGTAGCGTGGCCTAGTGGTAGAAACAGCGAGTGGTAGAGACAGCATGGCCTAGTGGTAGAGACAGCATGGCCTAGTGGTAGAGGCAGCGTGGCCTAGTGGTAGAGACAGCGAGTGGTAGAGACAGCATGGCCTAGTGGTAGAGACAGCGTGGCCTAGTGGTAGAGGCAGCGTGGCCTAGTGGTAGAGACAGCGTGGCCTAGTGGTAGAGGCAGCGTGGCCTAATGGTAGAGGCAGCGTGGCCTAGTGGTAGCGGTAGCGTGGCCTAGTGGTAGAGACAGCGAGTGGTAGAGACAGCATGGCCTAGTGGTAGAGACAGCATGGCCTAGTGGTAGAGGCAGCGTGGCCTAGAGGTAGAGACAGCGTGGCCTAGTGGTAGAGACAGCGTGGCCTAGTGGTAGCGGTAGCGTGGCCTAGTGGTAGAGACAGCGAGTGGTAGAGACAGCATGGCCTAGTGGTAGAGACAGCATGGCCTAGTGGTAGAGGCAGCGTGGCCTAGTGGTAGAGACAGCGAGTGGTAGAGACAGCAAGTGGTAGAGACAGCATGGCCTAGTGGTAGAGACAGCGTGGCCTAGTGGTAGAGACAGCGAGTGGTAGAGACAGCATGGCCTAGTGGTAGAGACAGCATGGCCTAGTGGTAGAGACAGCATGGCCTAGTGGTAGAGGCAGCGAGTGGTAGAGACAGCATGGCCTAGTGGTAGAGACAGCGTGGCCTAGTGGTAGAGACAGCGTGGCCTAGTGGTAGAGGCAGCGTGGCCTAGTGGTAGAGACAGCGAGTGGTAGAGACAGCATGGCCTAGTGGTAGAGACAGCGTGGCCTAGTGGTAGAGGCAGCGTGGCCTAGTGGTAGCGGCAGTGTGGCCTAGTGGTAGAGACAGCCAGTGGTAGAGACAGCATGGCCTAGTGGTAGAGGCAGCGTGGCCTAATGGTAGAGGCAGCGTGGCCTAGTGGTAGAGGCAGCGTGGCCTAGTGGTAGAGGCAGCGTGGCCTAATGGTAGAGGCAGCGTGGCCTAGTGGTAGCGGTAGCGTGGCCTAGTGGTAGAGACAGCGAGTGGTAGAGACAGCATGGCCTAGTGGTAGAGACAGCATGGCCTAGTGGTAGAGGCAGCGTGGCCTAGTGGTAGAGACAGCGAGTGGTAGAGACAGCAAGTGGTAGAGACAGCATGGCCTAGTGGTAGAGACAGCGTGGCCTAGTGGTAGAGACAGCGAGTGGTAGAGACAGCATGGCCTAGTGGTAGAGGCAGCGTGGCCTAGTGGTAGAGACAGCATGGCCTAGTGGTAGAGGCAGCGAGTGGTAGAGACAGCATGGCCTAGTGGTAGAGACAGCGTGGCCTAGTGGTAGAGACAGCGTGGCCTAGTGGTAGAGGCAGCGTGGCCTAGTGGTAGAGACAGCGAGTGGTAGAGACAGCATGGCCTAGTGGTAGAGACAGCGTGGCCTAGTGGTAGAGGCAGCGTGGCCTAGTGGTAGCGGCAGTGTGGCCTAGTGGTAGAGACAGCCAGTGGTAGAGACAGCATGGCCTAGTGGTAGAGGCAGCGTGGCCTAATGGTAGAGGCAGCGTGGCCTAGTGGTAGAGGCAGCGTGGCCTAGTGGTAGAGGCAGCGTGGCCTAATGGTAGAGGCAGCGTGGCCTAGTGGTAGAGACAGCGAGTGGTAGAGACAGCGTGGCCTAGTGGTAGAGGCAGCGTGGCCTAGTGGTAGAGACAGCGTGGCCTAGTGGTAGAGACAGCGTGGCCTAGTGGTAGAGACAGCGTGGCCTAGTGGTAGAGACAGCATGGCCTAGTGGTAGAGACAGCGTGGCCTAGTGGTAGAGACAGCGTGGCCTAGTGGTAGAGGCAGCGTGGCCTAGTGGTAGAGACAGCATGGCCTAGTGGTAGAGGCAGCGTGGCCTAATGGTAGAGGCAGCGTGGCCTAGTGGTAGAGGCAGCGTGGCCTAGTGGTAGAGGCAGCATGGCCTAGTGGTAGAGGCAGCGTGGCCTAGTGGTAGCGGTAGCGTGGCCTAGTGGTAGAGACAGCGAGTGGTAGAGACAGCATGGCCTAGTGGTAGAGGCAGCGTGGCCTAATGGTAGAGGCAGCGTGGCCTAGTGGTAGAGGCAGCGTGGCCTAGTGGTAGAGGCAGCGTGGCCTAGTGGTAGCGGCAGTGTGGCCTAGTGGTAGAGACAGCGAGTGGTAGAGACAGCATGGCCTAGTGGTAGAGGCAGCGTGGCCTAATGGTAGAGGCAGCGTGGCCTAGTGGTAGAGGCAGCGTGGCCTAGTGGTAGAGGCAGCGTGGCCTAATGGTAGAGGCAGCGTGGCCTAGTGGTAGAGACAGCGAGTGGTAGAGACAGCGTGGCCTAGTGGTAGAGGCAGCGTGGCCTAGTGGTAGAGACAGCGTGGCCTAGTGGTAGAGACAGCGTGGCCTAGTGGTAGAGACAGCGTGGCCTAGTGGTAGAGACAGATTGGCCTAGTGGTAAAGACAGCGTGGCCTAGTGGTAGAGGCAGCGTGGCCTAGTGGTAGAGACAGCGTGGCCTAGTGGTAGAGGCAGCGTGGCCTAGTGGTAGAGGCAGCGTGGCCTAGTGGTAGAGGCAGTGTGGCCTAGTGGTAGAGACAGCGTGGCCTAGTGGTAGAGACAGCGAGTGGTAGAGACAGCGTGGCCTAGTGGTAGAGGCAGCGTGGCCTAGTGGTAGAGACAGCGTGGCCTAGTGGTAGAGACAGCGTGGCCTAGTGGTAGAGGCAGCGTGGCCTAGTGGTAGAGGCAGCGTGGCCTAGTGGTAGAGGTAGCGTGGCCTAGTGGTAGAGACAGCGAGTGGTAGAGACAGCATGGCCTAGTGGTAGAGACAGCGAGTGGTAGAGACAGCATGGCCTAGTGGTAGAGGCAGTGTGGCCTAGTGGTAGAGGCAGCGTGGCCTAGTGGTAGAGACAGCGTGGCCTAGTGGTAGCGGTAGCGTGGCCTAGTGGTAGAGACAGCGAGTGGTAGAGACAGCATGGCCTAGTGGTAGAGGCAGCGTGGCCTAGTGGTAGAGGCAGCGTGGCCTAGTGGTAGAGGCAGCGTGACCTAGTGGTAGCGGTAGCGTGGCCTAGTGGTAGAGACAGCGAGTAGTAGAGACAGCATGGCCTAATGGTAGAGGCAGCGTGGCCTAGTGGTAGAGACAGCGAGTGGTAGAGACAGCATGGCCTAGTGGTAGAGACAGCGAGTGGTAGAGACAGCATGGCCTAGTGGTAGAGGCAGCGTGGCCTAGTGGTAGAGGCAGCGTGGCCTAGTGGTAGAGGCAGCGTGGCCTAGTGGTAGAGGCAGCGTGGCCTAGTGGTAGAGGCAGCGTGGCCTAGTGGTAGAGACAGCGAGTGGTAGAGACAGCATGGCCTAGTGGTAGAGGCAGCGTGGCCTAGTGGTAGAGGCAGCGTGGCCTAATGGTAGAGGCAGCGTGGCCTAGTGGTAGAGGCAGCGTGGCCTAGTGGTAGAGACAGCATGGCCTAATGGTAGAGGCAGCGTGGCCTAGTGGTAGAGACAGCGAGTGGTAGAGACAGCATGGCCTAGTGGTAGAGACAGCGAGTGGTAGAGACAGCATGGCCTAGTGGTAGAGGCAGCGTGGCCTAGTGGTAGAGGCAGCGTGGCCTAGTGGTAGAGACAGCGTGGCCTAGTGGTAGAGACATCGTGGCCTAGTGGTAGAGGCAGCGTGGCCTAGTGGTAGAGGCAGTGTGGCCTAGTGGTAGAGACAGCATGGCCTAGTGGTAGAGGCAGCGTGGCCTAGTGGTAGAGTATCCGATTCATATGCGGGAGGTCATGGGTTCAAATACCTGGCCGGGTCATATCAGAGACTTAATAACAAGAGCACCACCTAGCAGGGCGTATTATGCCCATCATATAACACAGTTCATGATCAGCATGGATAAGGTCAACAAACAAAAGCTACAGTAATATCACCCATACAGTAGTCAGTGATTTTGTTACTTCTAGGACTCATAATATTAATAGGGACTCGCAATTGACGATTTACCGCCCGATTTACTTCCCTATCTGACGGACGAGGCTAAGGGAAAGTGTCTTGCCCAAGAACACATCAACGAAACTCAGTGGCACCTGTCATGATGGAGGACTGAACCCGGGGCCTCAGGTTAAAAATCCGCCGCGCTATCGACTGCGCTTCCCAATGTAACCTAATATGATGACTGTCTTAATGGGACTTTTAACTCCGCATCTTAACGAGGCGAAATATAGCATTTTTAACTAAATCAAAGGCAAAATATTGCATTTTTAACTAAATCAAGGGCCATAACTCCGCTGTTACTGGTCCAATCTGGCTGGTTTTCGAACTTGACCGAGCTTTCATTGATATTTACAACCTGGGGAAGTTTGGTAAAGATCAGATGAAAAAAGAAGGCCCTATCGTCTTAACAAGACAAAAGTTAACGATAGATGGACGACGGACAACTGTCTTAAATTGATGGCTCAACTTTTCTTGATACTAGATCCTTAAATCAAGACCATGAAGTATTCTTATAAAATCAGACACCTTAAATATAGCCTTTCCTCTTATTGATGACATCAAATCATATTAATGCTTGACATGGTGTTTTCTGCGAAATTAGTTATCAACAAACCAGCAATCCAGTATTATGTCTTCTAGGTTAGCCAGAGAAATCTGTGATTTTTTCCAATTTCCTATCACATTGATTTACCATGGCTTTCAAATTTATAGCCAGACTTACAGACAGAGGGAAAAACTGCCACTTCCTGATACCGTAGATCTCAGCAAAGATGTGGACAAGATTTATTGTTGTGGAAGATTAGTGAAATGGAAGGGCATAGTCTGAAAGATTAAAACAAGAACATTGTCAGCCAAGGAAAAAGAAGACAAAATGGTATAAGATTATTTGTGGAGCATGGTGCCTGGTGCAAGGTGCATAGTGCAGGGTGAAAGATGCATGGTGCATAGTGTGTGGTGCAAGATGCATAGTGCAGGGTGAAAGATGCATGGTGCATAGTGTGTGGTGCAAGATGCATGGTAAAAGGTGCCTGGAGCAGGATGCAAGGAGCATGGTGCATTGTGAAAGATGCATGGTACATAGTGTGTTGTGCAAGATGCATGATGAAAGATGCATGGTACATAGTGTGTTGTGCAAGATGCATGATGGAAGATGTATGGTAAAACGTGCCTGGTGCAGGATGCAAGGAGCATGGTGCATTGTGAAAGATGCATGATGGAAGATGCATGGTGAAAGGTGCCTGTTGCAAGATGCAAGGAGCATGGTGTATTGTGAAAGATGCATGATGGAAGATGCATGGTGAAAAGTGCCTGGTGCAAGATGCAAGGAGCATGGTGCATTGTGAAAGATGCATGATGGAAGATGCATGGTGAAAGGTGCCTGGTGCAAGATGCAAGGAGCATGGTGCATTGTGAAAGATGCATGATGGAAGATGCATGGTGAAAGGTGCCTGGTGCAAGATGCAAGGAGCATGGTGTATGGTAAAAGGTGCCTGGTGCAGGATGCAAGGAGCAAGCGGCAGGTACATGCCACTTAATTCAATCTGAAAATGATATGGGACACAATGACAAAATATCAATAATAACTGATAAATACTTTAATATTTAATGCTGGTAACTCAATCAATTTCAACATTTGTTTTCCAGAAGCCATCAGAAAGTCACTCTAACATAAATGCGCTTTGTATTAAAGTAGCATAATACTACTATTTCAGTTACTGTTAGAAACTTATAAATTGAGTGTCAGAGCGACTTTTGTTTTGGAAATCAGACATTGCCAATACTGCATCATTGATAGTTATACGCTGATAAGCAAGTAAATAACATCGTAAGTCCAACTGAATTGAATTGGATTTTATAGTCGCACCAACAGCAAAGGTCATCCCCTGCGAAACTCTGTTCTTATACTCAAGAACAGTTCATGAACAGTTCTAGAACATTAAGAACAGTTCCTGAACTGTTCTTGATTCATTATTCTAGAACATGTTCTTAATTTGTTCTTGAACAATTTTAAGAACAAATGAAGAACCGTTCAGGAACTTCAAGGGTTGTTAAACCGTTCTTAATTAGTTCTTAACTCTAAGTGTTCTTAAACGTTAAGCACTAATTAAGAACAGTTTAAACCCTTGAAGTTCCTAAACTGTTCTTCATTTGTTCTTGAAATTGTTTAAGAACAGTTTTAGAATATCTTCTCTATTTAAAGTTCTTTCAATGTTCTTTAAAATGTGAAATAAATTCCTTTAAATAGGAAATGTAATTAAGATGTGCTTAAAACATCTACAAATGTGTTATCTTAATAGGAATGTCGCTACAAATCGATTACATCTGTGCAAATGTAAATATACATTGAATTAGTAAGCAAGTCCGTTATTAACCACCTAATAAACTATTGTGATCTTCCATTATTAGTCACACTACTTACTGATACAGCGTTTGAAAAAGGCATTATTTTTGTAATGCTGACAGGCACAGGTATTATAATGAAATATGAAATTTCTTTGTTTTAAGTAGCTTGAACACACCCCAAGTATACATAGATGGCTTTTGCTGGGACATGAAAACAATTATCCATAAACTTGGTATACAAATCTTTTGAATATTTCCACAAAACAACATAATTTTATTACACTATTTCCAGAACAGAGAACTGTTCTTAATGTTCTAGAAATGTTCATGAACTGTTCTTGAGTATATTTATATTTGCAAAGAAAGTAGGTAAAGAATATATGACACTGAGTGTGATTCTGACAAAATTGCAAATAAAATGCAAACGCCATTCTTTTGAGTTTTTGGCGGTAAAATGGCAGTCCAACTGAAGATTGTGCTTGAATCATTTAATGATTAAATTTAAGTGTTTTGTGATAATACTTAAATTACTTATTGCGTCAAAACAACTTCTATATTTAATAGTTGTATTTGAAAGATGAAATTTCTAAATGTAGTCTTTAGAAACAGTATTTTAAAATGAAACCCCTATTGTCATGTGTTTTCGCGGACTGACTTTCTTTTTTTGTTGCTGACAGAAAAATGGTATTCAGCACTGCAGATATTATTTCATTTCAGTATCATATGTAACATTTCAACAAGTATGACCAGGCATTCTGAAGGTTCAATTAATGAATTGTTCTTTAACTGTTATGTAGGTTAAATTAGTGGCCAAGGGAGTTCTGGAACTGTGCAGGAACTGTTCTGGATAGATTGTTCAAGAACGGTTCTTGAACTGTGCTTCATCTGTTCTTGAGCAGTTCTAGAACGGTGCATGAACGTTAAATGAGACAAAATTTCTAGAACTTATGTTCAAGAACAGTTCTAGAACTATCTTACTGGAACTGTTCTAGAACAGTTCCAGTACAGATAGTTCTAGAACTGTGCTTCATCTGTTCTTGAGCAGTTCTAGAACTGTGCATGAACGTTAAATGAGACAAAAATTCTAGAGGTTATGTTCAAGAACAGTTCTAAGAACAGTTCCAGTACAGATAGTTCTAGAACTGTTCTAGAACAGTTCCAGTACAGATCGTTCTGTAACAGTTCTAGAACAGTTCCAGTACAGATAGTTCAAGAACTGTTCTTGAACATAAGTTCTAGAACTTTTCTTGAACATAAGTTCTAGAAAATTTGTCTCATTTAACGTTCACGTACTGCTCTAGAACTGTACCAGAACAGATTAGGTACAGTTCAAGAACAGTTCTTGAACAATCGATCCAGAACAGTTCAAGAATTGTTCATGCACAGTTCTAGAAAATTTCGCAGGGGATATGGTGACTTTCCAGCTTCCACTGGTGGAGGAAGACCCAAGGTGCTCCTCCAGGTAATTTTCCTGCATGGGCGAGCACCTGGGTAGAACCACCGACGTTCTGCAAGCCAGTTGGATAGCTTTCTCCGTAAATCCAACTGATTTGTTTGTTTGTTTGAATGGTGTTTTACGTCATTTTCAACACGTTAGGTTATATATGACGTTTGTTTTTCTTGTGGACGGAGACCACCCACTGTTCCTGGGTAGAACCAGTATTGTACACCTCCCGACATCCGTAAGAATCGACAATTCATCACTTACAAGTCGAGCTCCCAGTGGGTCTCAAACCCGGAGAGGTGAGAAGGTTTACAATGCAAAGTTGTTAACCCCTCGGCCACAGAGATGTTTGTGAATTCAACTGAACAAAATGCTAGACAGTGTAAATGTAATAAGTATATGCAGGCATTCTTTATGGGAAAAAAAACAGCAAAATGTTTTGATTTACCCGCTTTAAAGACATTTTAAGTTTGTTATTCTTTCAATGTAAAGGGAGGTAATTTCAAAATTTAAAACTTATTTCATTATAATGCCAATGATATAATCAATCAAACTGTGTATGTTTTTTAACACTTTAAACCCAGAATATTTATATAATAAAGTTTTATCATGTTCTTGATAATATTCTTTATATATTTGCATATGAAATATGGTGTTTTAAATAAATGGGAGATAACTCTAATACTTACATTGGATCACAAATTATAAGTGAAAAAGAAGAACACCCTATGTTATGCCAGTGTTTTCAACTTAACATGATAAGTACAACTGTTAGGAATATGAGCACCATACAAATCAGATATGTTGTATCATTCCCATGGGGCAACTCTAAATAATCAAATGAGCCGTCAAACAACAACTCAGTTACAGTTGCATTCAAGTTTTTGTTAAATTTTGTTAAATGTTAAATGAAACCTCCACTCCTTATATGATTTGTCAGAAAAGAAAAGCAAATACATATAGTATAGTGAATAAATGTTTGTCCAATTCAAACAATTAAATATGACCGCGTTAGGTAAATAACTTCATGTTCAGAATTGTCTGTACGTCCTGCAATTTCATAAACTTTCCTTCGACGTTTTCCTTCCATATGTTTAAGGGTCTTAAGATAGTGTGTGTTTGTGTTGTTGGAATGTTGATTCACTGTATTTGTTTTCGAATCGTTTTATTTATTTTCTTTACAGTCTAGTTTTGAACGACTGGCATTAAATTTAGAGTTTGTATTTTTAAGAACTTCTGTTTGAATTAAAAGTCCATTTTCATGTTGACCTTTTAAATCTAGAATGTACTTTAAAAATGTTCCATTTTAGTAGATGGAAGTAACTGACAGACAGAGTGTAACTCCATGAGATGAACATCAGAATTATCTTTACTTTTGTTCTAATCCTTTTCCTTCTATTGTGTACAAATATTATGTTGCAAAAAGCATTTGAAATAAAATATGTTCAAACCGGTGTAACAATTTGTAAATAAAATTCAATTAAAAATTTAAAAAGCTTACATTAGCATCATGTTTATTAAAAATCCTATCAAATTCTTAAAGATATTTTTTGCATGAATATAATATGTTTTTTATTGTTTAAGTCATATTGAAAACTTCAATCACTCAATTAGTATTCACATTTAATTTTTTAGTTGAACAGCGTGGCAATGCATGCAGTAGCTTGGGTGTTGGAGCCAAGAGTCCGCGGTTCAATCCATCTTTCCATGCTGTTTCAGTGAACAGTGAACATCAAACATGATACAGCCTACATATAAGCATACATACAGCCTGGAGATATATAAGCATACAGCCTGGAGATATATAAGCATACAGCCTCTAGATATATAAGCATACAGCCTCTAGATATTTAAACATACAGCCTGGAGATATATAAGCATACAGCCTGGTGATCTATAATCACAAGCATACAGCCTCTAGATCTATAAGCATACAGCCTGCATATATATAAGCATACAGCCTCGAGATATATAAGCATACAGCCTCTAGATATATAAGCATACAGTCTGGAGATATATAAGCATACAGCCTCTAGATCTATAAGCATACAGCCTGCAGAAGCATACAGCCTCGAGATATATAAGCATACAGCATGGAGATCTATAAGCATACAGCCTGGAGATATATAAGCATACAGCCTGGAAATATATAAGCATACAGCCTCTAGATCTATAAGCATACAGCCTGCAGAAGCATACAGCCTCGAGATATATAAGCATACGGCATGGAGATCCATAAGCATACAGCCTGGAGATATATAAGCATACATTCTCTAGAGCTATAAGCATACAGCCTGGAGATATATAAGCATACAACCTGGAGATATATAAGCCTACAGCCTGGAGATCTATAAGCATACAGCCTGGAGACCTATAAGCATACTGCCTGCAGATCTATAAGCATACAACCTGGAGATATATAAGCATACAGCCTGGAGATCTATAAGCATACTGCCTGCAGATCTATAAGCATACAACCTGGAGATATATAAGCATACAGTCTATAGAGCTATAAGCATACAGCCTGGAGATCTATAAGCATACAGCCTCTAGATCTATAAGCATACAGCCTGGAGATATATAAACATACAGCCTGGAAATATATAAGCATACAGCCTTTAAATCTATAAGCATACAGCCTGGAGATATATAAGCATACAGCCTCTAGATCTATAAGCAAACAGCCTGCAGATATATAAGCATACAGCCTCGAGATATATAAGCATACAACATGGAGATATATAAGCATACAACCTGGAGATATATAAGCATACAGTCTCTAGAGCTATAAGCATACAGCCTCGAGATATACAAGCATACAGCCTGGAGATATATAAGCATACACCCTGGAGATATATAAGCATAAAGCTTCGAGCTATATAAGCATACAACCTCGAGATATATAAGCATACATCCTGGAAATATGTAAGCAGACATCCTGGAAATATATAAACAGACAGCCTCGAGATATATTTATAAGCATACAGCCTCGAGATACATTAGCATACAGCCTGGAGATCTATAAGCATACAGCCTCAAGGTCTATAAGCATACAGCCTTGAGATAAATAAGCATTTTTATTTTATTTTTTAGAAATTAGAAAGGTTAATAACTCTCCAAATTGCACGCGCTTCATTTGCATTTATCACACAACATATAGTATGTATAGCAAATCTCATTCATACATTGATGCAAAATGAGACAGATTGTCTGAAATGGAATACCGTGTTTGAGCTTTTACCAATCTCATTTAAATTATATCCTCATTATGCTTTGATACTCTCCGTTATAGGATCTGACAACACTGCCTTGAAGGTCACTTCAGATCGACCTTTCATCTAATTAATATTCATGAGAAGATCATCTAAATTCACCCAATGAATTTGCACGTTTCATATGCACTTCAGATGATGTTCGAGTGAACTGAACAAACGAAGCCACATAAAACACATGGATCTATATCCGAATAAAGATAAAAATCTTCGTGTGTTATTGCTGTGGATTGCACGATAAATTCAAAGAAATTCACTAATCGGCATGTTTTACATTGATACGAAGAAAATCATGGGCGCTGTTATGTGTGTTTTGAAAATATATATTCCACCGAAATTATCACATTAGATATTCTAAATAGCAAGTCATTTTAGTGTGGGTTCAATCCCACGAATCAGTAGAAAAATTTGTACCGCTATTAAATTCCGTCAAACAATCTTTTTTTCCAGTAAATATTCTATAATGGTTGGTGTATTATGTTTGTCAATGCAATTATTTTGGGGTTTATAAGCTAAAAGTTACGGACATTGTCTCTTTCAATACCGAGCGTAGACGGCTCCACAGCGTTTTACTGAAATGCGACATGCGCATTGAAGTAGTTTATACCGAGCAATTTTGTAGGCTGAAATCTGATTGGCTGATCGTAAGGTCAATCTGACGTGACCTCCAATACAGTGTTGTCAGATCCTTAGTAGCGTAGAGTATTGTAGCGTGATAAAGGATCTGATTTTAATGAGATTGAGCTTTTACTTTACATTTTCCAAGTTTTATTTTGCAGTTTCTTCCTAACTTAAGAGGGCTGTTCAAATAATACGTGGACTCTTAAAATACGTAAAGCAATAATAAAAATAAAAATTGTTGTATAGCTTTATCTTTATTCTCACAGAAGCCCAAATATGATAACAGTCACAACAATCATTATAACACAGTGACAACTTGAATCCTACAGGTCAAGTACGCACGGAGCATTGCAGTAACGTCGGATGACGTTAATGGAACGTTGATCAGAAGTTACGTCGCTTATAACTTCACATTTTTTCGTAGTACTCTCCTTTCGCGCTCATACATTGCTTATCAATCCATTTATTTGCAAAAATATCATTGTACCAGTTCTTACTCATAAGGGAGACAATAGTTTTTGTTGCTATTTTAAGTTCTGATAAACTACCAAACCTGCGCCCGTGTAACTGTTTTTCTATAACGGAAACATTTCAAAATCCATTGGGGCTAAATCGGGTGAATATGGCAGGTCAATAATGCTCTAAAATCCTAGAAGGTTAATTTTTAGCCGGGTAGATGAAGCCATGTGGGCAGGTGCATTGCCCTGATGAAATAATATGTTGTCTAGAGATGTCCCTGGACGCTTCTTCTAGATGGCCTGTACAAGATCACGCCACAGGACCTGAAACAGGGAACATAAACAGATTGGTTGGCACATTTTATTATCATAAGTATATCATGAAATATAATAAAACAGTTTACCATTTATATTCATAAATGATCATTTTAGGTCAAACACAAATGATCACATTTAAAAGAATCGTTACCAACCTTAGTATAATAGGCTGCATTTACAGTCTGGTGTTCCGGTACAGCATGGCATGACAGCATTCCTTGTCTGTCCATGAAGAAAATAAACAAACTTTCCTCCCGATTTATTAACTTTCGCTTTTATTGGGGGCGGTGAACCAGGCCTTTTCCATACAGATGACTGCATTTTTGTCTCAGGATCGTAAAACCACAACCAAGCCTCATCGGTCGTTATTATCCGGTCCATGAATTGATCGCCCTCCCTTTGATATCGTCGAAGGAACTTCCGGGATGTGGTTACACGTGCCTCTTTCTTGGTATCTTTCAATAAACGTGGAACCCACCTAGCAGATACTCGACCCATGTTTAAATGCTTAGTTAATATACTGTGTACAGTTCCAACACTTATTCTCATTTCTAAAGAAATTTCGCGCACTGTGCGACGTCGGTCCTCTTCAATAATTGTTTGAACAGACGTCACAACGTTGATAATTGGTAGCTATCGTCATTTAAATGTGCCCGACCCTCTCGAAACCGTTTATGTCACTTGAATATCACAGGTGGTTTCATATTCACCTTTTGTATCAATTGAACGGTCTGAGTTGGAGTTTTTTCCAATTAATAGCCACGTGGTGCTCCGTGAAATCTGATGACGCCATTTTTTTCTGATTGTTTTGTAGCAATGGTCGTCTGTTTTTGTTTTTTGTTTTTTCCATAACGGCTAAGCGCATGACATCGATATTTTGCCCAGTTAACGTCACGATGTCAAAGAAGCAGCAGACAAGATTTGACGACATTTGGCGCAAAATTATTCTAAATTCTTTTAATATAAAAACTGAGATCAATTTACAAAAAAAATGATTTTGACGCTGCTCGCCCTTAGCAAAGGAAATGGTATTTTTCCATTTAAATTGCATTGATTTACCATTGCTATACCATTTGTTTCAGAAAAATCACTGAAGCACCATTTTGAAGAAAAATAAATGGTGCTTCTTACAGGTAGTCAACAAAATCATAAATTATTGACCATTTATATCCATTTATTTAAAAAAAATGGATTTTTATTTTAAAAAAATGGATTTTTAATTGTACAAGAAAGTCAAAATACAGAAATGAATCCATTGGTTTGCCATTGAAATGCCATTTATTACTTTAGATATTTTTAAGTAGGTGTAATATAAAATGAGAATTTCTTGAAGCCATTTTAAACAATTGATATTTACCATTTATTTCAAACGTTTCAAATGTATAAATCAATGTGATTCTGACAATGAGTGCAAAGAAACCCAGACACCCAGTTTTTATTTTTGGAGGGAAAATATAGCAACTTGAAATGTTCAGTGTTAATGATTAAAAAGTAAGTGTTTTGCTTTATGCTATAATGTCTTATCGTATGAAAACATCTTATTCATTTAATAGTTGTAATTGAGAGAGGAAATTTCTATTTGTTTCTATTTATAGTCAGTAGAAACATTTGAAATGAAATCTGTATTGTCATCTGTTTTTGCACATTCAACATTTGTAATTTGCCAATGAAAAAGTATCAAACAATAAATAGAATATATGGAGAGATATATTGTATTCACCTTGATATATTGTAGGCTTGTAGGCTTGATATATTGTAGGCTTGTACCCATTTTTTTGTCGTGCCCAGTTTTATTAAGTACCCTGGTTTATGTCAAGCCCACTAACAGGGAGCTCGACTTATTGATAACATTTCTTTTCAGAGTAAGTGCCTCTGTACATGCATCTGTGTTTGCCTCCATATTACTTCCAAAGTAAGGTACCAGTTCTGTTTATCTGGACGTCTAAGATAGGGATAATGTAAGCCCAAACTGCATTATCTATGTTAATTTATCAAATTGGCAAAATTCAGAGCCTTTAGTGAAAACCATTGTTTTACCATTGTTATACCATTTATAATTAACCTCATTTAATTTGCATATTTAGACCATTGTTTTACCATTTTTCTGTGACATCATACAAATGGTACCTCATTTATATTTTTCGCCTCAAATCAATGGTGTTTCAATGGATTTTCGTCTTTTCTCATTAAAAAAAAAATATTCATATTTTCAACAAATCAATGGTATTTCAATTCAAAATCAATGGCTAAATTATAAATGGACAATCGATGGAATTTCAATGGCTTGGTTTTTACTAAGGGGATCTGCGACGGCGTAGATGTACCACTGAAAATCAGTTTCACATCATATATGAATAAATAATTACTAATTTTTGAAAATCAATACAATACTTACATTTAAAGCTATGTGCAGGTGAAATTTGGTAGAAATACCTCAACATTTGATTAATACAACTTGTCCACCTATGATATGAACAGCCCTGGTATATGCTGTGTGTTTTGATCCTACTGTTATTATTCACCTGGTAGTGATAATTAGTGACAGATAATCTACCATTTTGTTCTGGTCTCATTTCAGTAAAGAGTCTGATATGATTGGAATCCAACAGATAACTTAAAACTGTAAGCGAATGCATCATTTACTTTTGAGGTAAAACAGTTTGTTTGCATATAGTGTGGTAAACTATGTTTTCTCCGCATCACATGCTTATTATACAGCATTTTTTTCAAGACCATGCATTCTAAATTAGGATTATTTTATAGAGCTGGGAACCAATCAACTGTTTCTATGTTTGGTCTAAAGGTAAATTATGAGCCCTAAATTGTGCTCCCTATTCAGCCGACAATTCCCCTCCTTTTAATTTACCCATGTGGTTAGAATAGAGTGGACAGTAAATCATGGTGGAATTAAAGAGGAAATATTTTGCTCATGCCTATTTAAAATTTACAACTGAGCTGTATATGGGTGATTCCTCTTTACTATATATATATATATGCACACTGAGCTGTATATGGGTGATTCCTCTTTACTATATATATATATATGCGCACTGAGCTGTATATGGGTGATTCCTCTTTACTATATTATAGGTTATTGCATTTGTATGGCTAAATATTACTTGGAACGAGTTGTTTTGGCAAAGGACGACGAGCTTGCTAGTCGTCCTGCGCCAAAACAACGAGTTCCAAGTAATATTTAGCCATACAAATTCAATAACCTTTTTATTGTATATTTTCATATTGTTTTTGATCAATGTTAATTGTATGACTATTACTTTTCATTGTATTTGTGTTATTTTTATAGCTTTTGATGGAATTCCTATCTTGCCATTCAGTTTCATTTTGTGTGAATGATTATTTTGCGCGAAAACGACGTCGACGTCGGATGACGTCATTAAAAACATCAAGCGATTTTCGGAAGTTTGTTTACCATTCGATAACGTTAAAAACAGTGGGTGAGTGACCATTTGAATTATTTTATCAATTTTTGCCATAAAAGGTTGTAAAAAAACACGTATTTTTTTGTTGACACTATAGGAAGGATTCCGTTATTTTTATTTAAAAGTAGTTCCTTATTTCTATTTCGCGGCTCTTAGCAAGCACGAGCAAAAGTTCCCGTGCAATATGAATGCGTGCAATATCGTAGAATATTGCACGCTTAGCTCAATGCAAACTAAACGGACAATATGAAAGTATACAATAAATATATATATGCACACTGAGCTGTATATGGGTGATTCCTCTTTACTATATATATATATATGCACACTGAGCTGTATATGGGTGATTCCTCTTTACTATATATATATATATATATATATGCACACTGAGCTGTATATGGGTGATTCCTCTTTACTATATATATATATATATATGCACACTGAGCTGTATATGGGTGATTCCTCTTTACTATATATATATATATATATATATGCACACTGAGCTGTATATGGGTGATTCCTCTTTACTATATATATATATATGCACACTGAGCTGTATATGGGTGATTCCTCTTTACTATATATATATATATATGCACACTGAGCTGTATATGGGTGATTCCTCTTTACTATATATATATATATATTATATATGCACACTGAGCTGTATATGGGTGATTCCTCTTTACTATATATATATATATGCACACTGAGCTGTATATGGGTGATTCCTCTTTACTATATATATATATATGCACACTGAGCTGTATATGGGTGATTCCTCTTTACTATATATATATATATATATATATGCACACTGAGCTGTATATGGGTGATTCCTCTTTACTATATATATATATATGCACACTGAGCTGTATATGGGTGATTCCTCTTTACTATATATATATATATATATATATATGCACACTGGCATTTTTATTAATTATAACGAAAAGTCATTTGATTATAATAATCTATTCTATGCAAATTATGTCAAGAAATTGATTTTCCTGAAACATTGCATGTTTATTTAATGTACTCATTACCTAAACTGGAATTTAATTTGTACACCATGAATTCTTCGTCGATTGCACATTTCGTTTTGCAAAAGCATTGTTTTAGGCAAAACTGACGCACTGCATCAACTGCATTAACAGTCAAATTGTCTCAGACACTCAATGTTTTATCTACTTAATAACTTGAAAGTCAGATCAACTGATAGTTTGGACTATTTTAAGGCTGCCTGTCATCATCAACTAATTCCAGTCAGTAAACAGAGATAAAGTCCACCCCCACAAGGACAGAGATGCAACAATAACATTAATGATGGATGTATTTATAAGTTAAATGGAATCTAAAAGCAATGTGAAGTCCATTGATCTAGATGGAATATTTAATCTTCCTCATTTGTTTAATTATATACTTGGCCGAGCGATCCACTACAGTATATAAATCAATGTTGACAATAAGTGGCAATTTTCTAAATCCAACAATTCTTATTAATTTTACTGACATATAATGGTTTCAAACACACTAGTAAGTTGTTAATTTTTGTCTTGGCAGTTATCTGTCCTGAGCTCCAAGAGATACAAATCAAATTCTAATGTAACTAGATCTGTCGCTAAATGCAGACAAATATATCCCCCCCCCCCCCCACCCACCACAACCACCACTGCCCCTTTGACCCCTACACTTTATTGCACCAATAAAATTTCCACAATCACTTGAAACTGAATCATCAGCCATATATACAAACAATACATTAAGACCAATGAATTGGTAGTAAAGGATTCCCACTGGCTAAAACTACAAAGGGTCATAACTCATGAAACAAGAGGCCCAAGAGGGCCTGTGGATGCTCTACTTGCTAAACATAAAGTGTATGTATAATATCATTCAACTGGCACATGGCGATAATATACGCAACTAGGCTTGGTACTGATCATCCCTGCCAAGTTTTGTTGAAATCCAGCCCGACGTTCAGGAGAACTAGTCGGTACACAGTTAGTGTATTAAAACTGTTAAGGAGTCATAACTCTTGCCAAAATTCATTCAACCAGAACACGGCAATGAAAGGTGCAACTAGGCTTGGTACTGATCATCCCCACCAAGATTCATTGAAATCCGGTAATGAGTTCAGAAGAAACTAATTTGGACAAAGTTTGTCTATTAAAACCTTTAAATATGGCGATAATATTCACAAACAGGCTTGATACTGATCATCCTTGTCAAGTTTTGTTGAAATCCAGCCAGGGGTTCAGGAGACTTAGCCCGAAAAATGTTTGTGTATCAAAAACCTTTAAAGGGCCACAACTCTGCCAAAAATCTGTAAACCAGAACTCGACGATGACAAGCACAACTAGGCTTGGTGCTGATCAGCCCTGTTAAGTTTCGTTGGCGAGAGGTTCAGGAGAACTAGTCCAGACAAAGTTTGTGTATTAAAACCTTTAAAGACAAAGTTTGTGTATTAAAACCTTTAAAGAGCCATAACTATGCCAAAAATCATTCAACCGGACACGGCAATGATTTGCACAACTAGACCTGCAACTGATCATCCCTAAAAAGTTTCGTTTAAATCTGGCCAGGGGTTCAGGAGAACTAGTCAGGACAAAGTTTGTGTATTAAAACCTTTAAAGGGACATAACTCCACCAAAATCATTTAACCGGAACTTGGTGACGATATGTACAACTAGGCTTGGTACTGATTATCTCTGAAAAGCTTCACTGAAATCCGTCCAAACGAAGGCCCTTTCGTTATACTGAGGCCAAAATATAGCATATTTTAGAAAATCAAGGGCCATAACTCCGGTGTAAATGGTCCAATCTGGCTGTCTTCTAAATTTGTCGAAAAATGAAGGCCCTATCATCTTAACAAGGCAAAATATAGCATTTTTAAATAAATCAAGGGCCTTAACTCCGCTGTTACTGGTCCAATCTGGTTGGTTAAAAAAAAAAATATGAAAAAAAAATTAACTAGAGGCCCAAGAGGGCCATGTGGATGCTCTACTTGCTAATATGGCTCTTATAACATCAATGAAGCGATTGACTATCGTCTTAAAGAGGCAAAATATAGCATTTTTAACTAAATCAAGAGACATCACTTAGCCATTACTGGTTCGATCTGGCTGGTTTTCGAAGTTGGCCAGTAGAGATAATCAAAGGACTGAAGGTCCTGAGAGTCGCCAAGATTGAACAGTGTCTGTCTTCTTGGTGAGGTTAAAGGTTATGTTAAATTTTACAGGTGTGGCGTATTAAAATGAAATGTTGATGCATAGAACGTGGGATTTTTTTTTGTACTGAAAAATGCATGGGACGGAATTATTTTTTGCAACCGCGTCGGTTTTGGTTTTCGAGTGTATGTCAGTGCTCACAGGCAATTATTTTAAGACATAACTCCGTTGTTACTGGTCCGATTTGGCTGTTTTTCAAACTTGTCCGAGCGTTCATTGACATTAACAATCTGGTAAAGACTGGTAAAGATCAGGTGAAAAATGAAGGCCCTATTGTCTTAACGAGGCAAAATATAGCATTTTTAACTAAATCAATTTTAACTGGTCCGATCTGGTTGGTTTTCGAACTTGTTCGAGCTTTCCTTGATAGTAACAATCTGGTAAAGTTTGGTAAAGATGAGGTGAAAGATGAAGACCCTATCGTCTTAACGAGGCAAAATAAAGCATTTTTAACTCAATCAAGGGCCATAACTCCGCCGATACTGGTCCGATCTGGCTGGTTTTTTAACTTGTCTGAGCTTTCATTGATATTAACAATCTGTTGAAGTTTGGTAAAGATCCGGTAAATAATGAAGGCCCTATCGTCTTAACGAGACAAAAGTTAACGGACGACGGACAACTCGCTATTCCATAAGCTCTGCTGGCCCTTGGCCCCTACCGCTCATTACCAAGCATTTATTACCATAAATTAAACAATTAATAGAATTACACGTTGTAGGATCGCTTGACTTTGTCCTGTTAGGTTGTATTTTGGCCAATAAAATACATACACGTATGCTGTAATGTAAATTGTATTTGGGCCAGCAACATTTCGTGAAGACTGCTAATGAGGATATAAGTTTGACCAGAAAAGTCTGATATATTTTCATATATCAAATGTAACTCCAGCTTTAAGTGTGACAACATAAAAATACCTTCATATTTGTGTCATGCTGCTGTCAAACTGTTTTTCATTTGATGCAATAACATCAATGGCATTTAATAACTTATGTTGTTAAATGTATAAAGCCTGGAAATATTCGCACTCTAGCTGACTAAATCTTTAAAGACAGCCGTGACAAAATGTCAGATGAAATAGATCCAATTAGCCATGCTTCATACAGTACGGACCGCCATGCCGTCTTGAAATGACACAGTTAATCTGGTTCCTCCTACGCATCTGCAAATCAGCGAGTAATTTTATTTGGTTAATGCGGTTTTAATACAGGCTGCAGCTGGTATTACAAAATTGCAGTCTGCAGTCAGCACTCCCAATTTCTAGACATTGTCACCACTTTATGCACTCAATAATAATTGTCAGGGTATTTATTGCCCGTGTATTGAAATTGGTAAACTCTTTTAACAAAGTAGGCATAAATCCTTTTTTTTAATTTACATCTACATCAAACAATTTAACTTTACAAAGTAGAATTAAAGGGTGTATACAGGCTTTGGGAATAATTGTTATTTAAAACAAGAAGCAGACTCAGAGAGCCAATATCCCCTGCCCCAGTAGTTTTTGCTATACATATGGCCTGGACTCTGATATTTTAGACATGGGTGTTAGTGCAGTGTGTGCATTAAGATTTATGTGCACTATCAAATTTGCCACATATAACAATAATATGAATTTGGTATGATTCTCACAAGATACCTATTATATATATGATACTAAAAATTTAAAAGGAGCCAAATGTGATGCTCTGCACTTCCTCTCCTTGTTGCCCTCTATCATTGTGTGAAATTTCATTGCAGTCCCGCTAGTTAGAGCAGATACGAATTATAAGTATAAAATTACAGAATTAAAAGTATAAATTACAAAGGACAATAACTCTAATCTAAATGAAGACAGATTTATGGTTCTTGTGCTCTGCACTTCCTCCCATTGCCCTCTATCATTGTGTTAAATTGCATTGTAGTCCCTCTAGTAGTTTTTGAGTTATAGAGCGGATACAAAATGGGACGGACGGACATACGGACGGACAGAGGGCATTACTATATACGCCGCCGCGGCCTGCATGTTGAGTCCTATTATGAAGTCCATATTGGACTATATATTTTGATTTGACCAACGCCAATGTCAATCCCATGAGCTTACACACTTAATATTTAATTAAATTAATGTCATTAACATTGGGCAACGCCTGTTGTAGCCGAGACCGGAGGTGACCTATATTTTGCCGGAATTAACATGAAATGGTTTAAAGATATACATGAAACATTAACAATTTCCTATAATGCAGCTCAATAAATAACTACAAATTACAACAAGTTGTGACCGGTCATAGCGAAATTCCCAATGCGGAGAATCTCGGTGATGTCTACGCATGACATTGCCAATTTGTTTAACTATAGTTAGGAAATACCTTCCTCGGCCTTTTATTTTATATGTTCAGTGCAACTTCTTTTGCGTTTTATTGCTCATTTAGTTTATTTTTATCAATTTAATACAACAACAATAATCTATATGAATAAGTCTAAAAACACCATCACCCTTCCAGATCACACTAAGTCCCATTATTTAATTTTAATAATGTCTTAATCACTAAGAAGCAAAGCAGTCTACTTTTACGTATTTTATCTCTGTAAACCCAAACCAAAGTTTGAAAGTATTAAAATGGGAGACTAATCTATATGCACTAAGAATGCATGACTTTTCACACTATGAAAGAAAAAACCAAATCAACAGAAATTAGAAACCCTCTAAAAGACAGTCAGGTCACATTGGTTCAAGGCTAAACAAAATGTTATCTATAGTATAGGCCAACGATGACGTAAACCCTTCTGTCTATCGTCAATATTAAACTTACAATAATCGTCAATGGTACTTCTATTAAATCCCAATCACAGTATGGAAACAACTAAAACAAAAAAAACACACAATGGAAATGGAAGGAAATTGTCATCCAATTGACGTGAGGATTTCAAATACGTCAATGTTATGCAGTGCTAAAAACCTTTGTGCGAGAGAGAGACAGAGTGGGAGAGAGAGATAGATAATGATACAAGTGCAATTAAAACTAAATGGAAAATAGCATGGGGACAAAATGAATTTAAATTACTAGGAATTAATTTTAACTCAGATCTTGATAAAATGATTAAAATAATTTTTTGTGAAAAAATCAAAAAATCGGTAAGTTTTTGGACAAGAAGGTATTTAACTCCTTTAGGAAAAATAACAGTCATTAAAAGTTTGCTTATACCATCACTAAATCATCTCTTTATTTCATTATTAAATCCCGACAGAAATGCATAATTATGAAATGTAGATCATCACTTTTAAAGATAATAAGAGTAGAGCAGGTTCCCAGATTCCTATGTATCCTTCCCCTCTCTCTGGGGCGGCTCAAAATAACCTATACTGTGTTGATGAGCTGTTAAACAACATTCAATTCAATTAAAGTTCCACTACTCCCTTCAAAACACTATGGCCATATAAATCTTTCACAGTTTTGTCCCAAACATAGGATCGATCTGAGACAACCTAATTACCCCAGGCCTTGATTCAGTTATGACTGCAGAGTGCAACCAAACTAAAGCAAACAAAAGTGAGGCCGGGTGAATGACTTCTTGAAAAATGCTGAAAATCAGTTTTCTTTTAATCTATTTTGCTGTACCTACTTGAAATTCTTGTTTAGCTCAATAGATTTTCTTTAAGGTAAAGAAAAAAACCTTTTAAGCAAAATACCTTTTAAGCACAGTACAATGGTAATTCATAGTTCATTATCTGAATTATTTTTTATTTATTTGCTGTTTAAATCGACACCTAACAACAGGTAAGGGTACACAATACCACAAATGGAAGAGTACATAAAATGCTACAATTTAAATGGAGGAACAGTACATTTAAAAAGATTATGAAATTGATTAGATTTTGCTTATTAGAATAAAATTGTATAGCATAATATCAGAATTTCAATTAGGTTGTTTTTGAAATTGATTATCAATTCAATCACTACCGCCTGCAACCAGAATATATTATCATTATTTTATCACAGTGTAGTTGTCTATTTATCTTTAATCCTATTTCTTGGGTTCACATTATACCTTATTTCCCCTAATAAGAGTGTCTACCTAATAGCCTTAATACATATGACCAAGTATCAAAGACATAAAGTGAGACAGTCACATAAAGTTAACCGAGGTTAATTTATGGGAAAATAGCCACCAGCGCCGGAGAAGTGACTGCTATGTGTTGTTACCCACTATGTGGGCGAGACAAAAACATATTGGATATTGGTGCTGAATTTGAGTCTACTTATAAAGTTAACCTTGATGAAAGCGAAAGTAAATATTCAGCTGAAAATTACATCATAAATGCATGTTTTATGATATAGCTGTCGGGAAAAATGTTTTTGTTTCAAACATTTATTTCTCGCAAGATTGGGTAAAACTATTTTTTTGTAATTTTGCGTGAGTGAGGGAAATTGCAAGTTTGTTTTCCCTACAAAAGTCAATGTCCATTACTATCTTGAATCTCGAGAGATCGATCAAAAAAACGCTTGGCTAATATCCTTAAATAGTAATCCTTTAATCAGAATGAAGCGAGAATGTTGTGTTGCTTGTACCTCTCATACTCCCTCTCTCTCCTATGTTGATGGACCTGTGTATGAAGTTTGATGATTTTAGGAGTATTTAGGGAATTTGGCGACTTAAGAAACTGAGTTAATGAAAACTCTTACAATGTATGGAGCCGATGACGAACCTTAAATGGAACCAATGAAGTTTAGAAAGCAGGTCAAGGATATATATTAATCAAAATCAATGAAGTATAAATGTAGGTCAAGCTCTGCCATGTTGACCTACTTTTATTTTAGATGTGTAGTATCTCACTGGGGTTCGGATTATAAAGGTTAGATGTCCACCGTAATCTTGGATAAGAATGTGAAATCAGTCAATTGCGGTGTGGGTAAGGTGCAAAAATCGCCATCATCTTACCTGCAAAAAGGCTATATATGCCATTTGTCTCTGATATGTTCACATTTTGGCCAGGCAATGTGTGTAATATTGAATGAATGTCGCGAAAACTAGTGATTTTTTATGACAGATGTCCTTTTTTTATAATAAAAGCTTGTTTTTATAACCAGTTATGCATGCACATATATGTTTGATAATTCATTAATGCACGTCTGACCATTTGAGTATATTCAATTGTTTGTTCATAAACAAAGGTGTTTTGTACCACAAGGGTACAACTATTATATATCAGAGTGCGGGGCATAAAAACAAAACAATCATGCCATATAGTCATAGTTCAAGAAAGATCTTATATTGTTCTCCTTGCATCCGACATCCCCTCCAAAGATACCATACTTTCACAGTACCTTGCCAAAGTAAGGTACCACAAGTGTGTTGAAAAATGCTGGATGTAAACCTTCAGTGAAGTGCATCAAACCCAAGACAGCTGGGATGAGAGGCAAGAATGCTAACCACTTCTTGCATCTCCTTATTACAAAAACTACAATACTTTCTATCAATGAGATACATATAACAGTTAATAAACTGCAGCATTGACATCAACAACAGTGAAGCACACAGCATCGTTGACATCAACAACAGTGAAGCACACAGCATCGTCGACATCAACAACAGTGAAGCACACAGCATCGTCGACATCAACAACAGTGAAGCACACAGCATCGTCGACATCAACAACAGTGAAGCACACAGCATCGTCGACATCAACAACAGTGAAGCACACAGTATCGTCGACATCAACAACAGTGAAGCACACAGCATCGTCGACATCAACAACAGTGAAGCACACAGCATCGTCGACATCAACAACAGTGAAGCACACAGCATCGTCGACATCAACAACAGTGAAGCACACAGCATCGTCGACATCAACAACAGTGAAGCAAACAGCACATCAACAACAGTGAAGCACACAGCATCGTCGACATCAACAACAGTGAAGCACACAGCATCGTCGACATCAACAACAGTGAAGCACACAGCATCGTCGACATCAACAACAGTGAAGCACACAGCATCGTCGACATCAACAACAGTGAAGCACACAGCATCGTCGACATCAACAACAGTGAAGCACACAGCATCGTCGACATCAACAACAGTGAAGCACACAGCATCGTCGACATCAACAACAGTGAAGCACACAGCAGCTTTGACATCAACAACAGTGAAGCACACAGCATCGTTGACATCAACAACAGTGAAGCAGACAGCATCGTTGACATCAACAACAGTGAAGCACACAGCTTCGTCGACATCAACAACAGTGAAGCGACAAAACAATCCATGCACACAGCATCGTTGACATCAACAACAGTGAAGCACACAGCTTTGTCGACATCAACAACAGTGAAGCGACAAAACAATCGATAGAATATGACTGGGAAAATGCTATATTACTGTTATGTAACACTATATCCCATATAATTACCTTGGCAATAGGAGGGTTGCTGTAACAACTCTCCTGGAATGACATCACGCTGACGCAAATTACCAGACAGGAGTCTTTGTGTACACCATGGCTTCTCTCAATTATTTATATAGAGTATCTGTTTTCACAGTAAATTTACTGGATTCCCAGTTAAAATGGTTCAGCTATATTACAACAGTTTGTAACACATGCTGGTCCAATTACTATACAATAAGTCAGAAGTACACATCAGTGGGTCTTCCACTGGTCAATTGCGACAGCCTCATACCCATGTCATAGGATGTCCTGGGTATGTATGCCAGACAGGGATGACAGAGGATATCTTATCTGTGTGACAGAGGATATCTCATCTGTGTGACAGAGGATGTCTCATCTGTGCAACGGAGGATGTCTCATCTGTGAAAGAGGATGTCTCACAGATCTGAGTGATAGAGGATGTCTGATCTGTGTGACAGAGGATGTCACATATGTGTGACAGAGGATGTCTCATGTGTGACCGAGGATGTCTCATCTGTGTGACAGAGAATGTCTCAGGTGTGTCAGAGGATGCCTCACATGTGTGACAGAGGATGCCTCATCTGTGTGGCAGAGGATGTCTCATCTGTGTGACAGAGGATGTCTCATCTGTGTGACAGAGGATGTTTCATATGTGTGACAGAGGATGTCTCATGTGTGACTGAGGATGCCTCATGTGTGACTGAGGATGCCTCATGTGTGACAGAGATGCCTCACATGTGTGACAGAGGATGCCTCATGTTTGATAGAGGATGCCTCATGTGTGACAGGGGATGCCTCAAATGTGTGACAGAGGATGCTTCATATGTCTGACAGATTATGTCTCATGTGTGTGACAGAGGATGCCCCATATCATATGGGTGACAGAGGATGCCTCATATGTGTGACAGAGGATGCCTCATGGGTGACTGAGGATTACATGCGTGTGACAGAGGATGCCTCATCTGTGTGACAGAGGATGCCTCATGGGTGACAGAATGCTTCATATGTGTGATAGAGGATGCCACATATGTGTGTTAGAGGACAACTGATATTTGTGACAGAGGATACCTCAAATGTGTGACAGAGGATGATTCATGTGTGTGACAGATGATGTCTCATGTATGTGACAGAGGATGCCACATATGTGTGACAGAGGATGCCTGAAATATGTGACAGAGGATACCTCATATGTGTGACAGAGGATGCCTCATGAGTGACTGAGGATTCCAAGTGTGTGACAGAGGATGTTTCATCTGTGTGACAGAGGGTGCGTCATGTGTGACAGATGATGCCTCACGTGTGACAGAGGATCCATGTGTGTGCCAGGGGATGCTTCATATGTGTGACAGATGAAGCCTCATGTGTGTTAGAGGATGCCTCATGGGTGACAGAGGATGTCTCATATGGGTGACAGAGGATGCCTCATCTGTGCATTAGAGGATGTCTCATATGTGTGACGGAGGATGTCTCATGTGTGACAGAGGATGTCTCATGTGTGACTGAGGATGCCTCATGTGTGACTGAGGATTCCAAGTGTGTGACAGAGGATGTTTCATCTGTGTGACAGAGGATGCGTCATGTGTGACAGAGTATGCCTCATGTGTGACAGAGGATTCCATGTGTGTGCCAGGGGATGCTTCATATGTGTGACAGATGATGCCTCACGTGTGACAGATGATGCCTCATGTCTGAGTGATAGAGGATGTCTCATCTGTGTGACAGAGGATGCCTCATATGTGTTACATAGGATGCCTCATATGTGTGACAGAGGATGCCTCATGTGTGACAGAGGATTCCATGTGTGACAGAGGATGCCTCAAATGTGTGACAGAAGATGTTTCATATGTGTTACAGATGATGACTCATGTGTGACAGAGGATGCCTCATATAGGTGACAGAGGATGCCTCATATGTGTGATAGAGGATGCATCATGTGTGACAGAGGATGCCTCATGTGTGTGATAAAGGATGCCTCATGTGTGACACAGGATGCCTCATGTGTGACACAGGATGCATCATGTGTGTGACAGAAGATGCCTCAAATGTGTGACAGAGGATGCTTCATATGTGTGACAGATTATGTATCATGTGTGTGACAGAGGATGCCTCATATGTGTGACAGAGGAAGCCTCATGAGTGACTGAGGATTCCATGTGTGTGACAGAGGATGCCCCATCTGTGTGACAGAGGATGCCTCATTGGTGACAGAGAATGCTTCATATGTGTGATAGAGGATGCCACATATGTGTGTTAGAGGACAACTGCTATTTGTGACAGAGGATACCTCAAATGTGTGACAGAAAATGATTCATGTGTGTGACAGATGATGTCTCATGTATGTGACAGAGGATGCCACATATGTTGGACAGAGAATGCCTGAAATGTGTGACAGAGGATACCTCATATGTGTGACAGAGGATGCCCCATATGTGTGAGAGAGAAAACCTCACATGTGTGACAGAGGATGCCTCATCTGTGTATCAGAGGATGTCTCATGTGTGTGACAGACGATGCCTCATATGTGTAAACAGAGGATGCCTCATATGTGTGTAAGAGGATGCCTCATGCGTGACAGAGGATGTCTCATATGGGTGACAGAGAATGCCTCATGGGTGACAGAGGATGCCTCATATGTGTGACAGAGGATGCCTCATCTGTGTATTAGAGGATGTCTCATATGTGTGACAGAGGATGCCTCATATGTGTGACAGAAGATGCCTCATGGGTGACAGTAGATGCCTCATATGGGTGACAGAGGATGCCTCATGTGTGATAGAGGATACCTCATATGTGTGACAAAGGATGTCTCGTGTGTGACGTAGGATGCATCATGTGTGATAGAGGATGCCTCATATGTGTGACAGAGGGTACCTGATATGTGTGACTGAGGATGCCTCATGTGTGAAAGAGGATACCTCATATGTGTGACAGAGGATGTCTTATCTGTGTGACAGCATATGACTCATGGGTGACAGAGGATGCCTCATATGTGTGACAGACTAAGTATCATATTAGTGACAGAGGATGTCTCATATGTGTGACAAAGGATGCCTCATGTGTGACATAGGATGCCCCATATGTGTGACAGAGGATGCCTCATATGTGTGAACTCTCCGATGTCTGATATGTGTGACAGAGGATGCCTCATGGGTGACAGAGTATGCCCCATATGTGTGACAGATGATCTTATGTTTGACAAAGGATGCCTCATGGGTGACAGAGGATGTATCATGTGTCACAGAGGATGCCAGATATTTGTGACAGAGTATGCCTCATGTGTGTCACAGAGGAGGTATCATATGTGTGACACAGGATGTCTCATCTGAGACTGAGGAGTTCTCATATGTGTGACACAGGATGTCTCATCTGTGAAAGATGATGCCTCATGTGTGTGACAAAGGAGGTCTCATTTGTGACAGAGGATGCCTGGTATGTGTGACAAGAGGATGGTTCATCTATGACAGATGACGCATGTCTGAAAAAAGGATGCCTCATGTGTTACAGAGGATGCCTCGTATGTGTGACAGAGGATGCCTCATATGTGACAGAGGATGCTTCATATGTGTGACAGAGGATGCCTCATATGTGTGACAGTAGATGCTACATATGTGTGACAGAGGATGGCTCACAAGTGTGACAGAGGATGCTTCATATGTGTGACAGATGATGTCTGATATATGTGACACAGGATGTCCCATGTGTGACAGTGAATACCTCATGTGGACAGAGGATGCCTGATATGTGTGACAGAGGATGTCTGATATGTGTGACAGAGGATACCTCATATGTGTGACGGAGGATGCCTGATATGTGTGACAGAGGATGTCTGATATGTGTGACAGAGGATACCTCATATGTGTGACGGAGGATGCCTCATGTGTGACAGAGGATGTCTCATATGTGTGACAGAGGATGTCTCATATTTGTGACAGAGGATGCCTGATATGTGTGACAGAGGATACCTCATATGTGACAAAGGATGTCCCATATATGTGACTGAGGATGCCTCATGTGTGACAGAGGATGCCTGACAAGTGTGACAGTGGATGCCTCATATGTGTGACAGAGGATGCCTCACAAGGGTGACAGAGGAAGACTCATGTGTGACATAGGATGCCTCATATGTGTGACAAAGGATACCTCATATGTGTGACAGAGGATGCCTCATATATTTGACAGGATGCCTCAAGTCTGTGCCAGAGGATGCCTCATATGTGTGAGAGATGATGCCTCATATGTGACAGAGGATGCCTCATATGTGTGACAGAGCATGCCACATTTGTGACAGAGGATGCATTACAAGTATGACAGAGGATGCCTCATATGTGTGACAGAGGATGCCTCATATGTGTGACAGAGGATGCTTCATATGTGTGACAGAGGATGCCTCATATGTTTGACAGAGGATGCCTCACATGTTTTGACAGAGGATGTCTCACAAGTGTGACAGGGGATTCTTTATATGTGTGACAGAGGATGTCTGATAAATGAGACAGAGGATGTCTGATAAATGAGACAGAGGATGGCCCATATGTGTGACAGAGGATGCCTCATGTGTGACAGAGTATGCCTGATAAGTGTGACGGAGGATGTCTGATATGTGTGACAGAGGATTCCTCATGTGTGAAAGAACTGAATGTTGTTTAACTGCTTATCAACACAGTATAGGTCTTTTAGAGCCGCCCCAGAGAGATGGGAAGGATACATATGAATCCGGGAACCTGCCCTACTCTTATTATCGAATAGATTCCTATGGTTCTTTAACGTGCTCGGAGGATAGACCGATATGCCTGACAAGTGTGACAGTGGATGCCTCATATGTGTGACAGAGGATTCCTCATATGTGTGACAGAGGATGCCTCATATATGTGACAGGATGCCTCATGTGTGCGACAGAGGATGCCTCATATGTGTGAGAGATGATGCCTCATATGTGTGACAGAGGATGCCTGATATGTGACTGAGGATGCCACAGGTAAGACAGCGGATGCCTCATGTGTGACAGAGGATACCTCATATGTGACTGAGGATACCTCATATGTGACTGAGGATACCTCATATGTGTGACAGATGAAGTATCATATGAGTGACAGAGGATATCTCATATGTGAGATGCCTTATATTTGTGACAGAGGATATCTCATGTGTGTGATGCCTTTTATGTGTGACAGAGGATACCTCATATGTGACTGAGGATACCTCATATGTGTGACAGATGAAGTATCATATGAGTGACAGAGGATATCTCATATGTGAGATGCCTTATATTTGTGACAGAGGATATCTCATGTGTGTGATGCCTTTTATGTGTGACATAGGATGCCTCATATGTCAGACAGAGGATGCCTCATGTATGTGACAGAGGATGCCTCATATGTGTGACAGAGTATGCCTCATATGTGTGACAGAGGATACCTGATACATGTGACAGAGGATGCCTCATATGTGTGACAGAGGATGCCATGTCTCATATGTGTGACATCGGATGCCTCATGGGTGACAGAGAATGTCTCATATGTGTGACAGAGAATGTCTCATATGTGTGACATAGGATGCCTCATATATTTTACAGAGGATGCCTCAAATGTGTGACATAAGATGCCTAATGTGTGACAGAGGATGCTCTAGACCTGAAATTCATGGCGTTGAGTAGTGTTTTAACATTTTTATTTTTAACTACTGCCTCACAAGTGTGACGAGGATGCCTCATATGTGTGAAAGAGGATACCTCATATGTGTGACAGAGGATACCTCATATGTGTGACAGAGGGTGCCTCATATGAGTGACAGAGGATGCCTCACATGTGTGACAGAGGATGTATCACAAATGTGATAGAGGATGTCATATCTTATATGTGTGAGAGAGGATGCCTCATGCAGGGCTTTTTAACCTTATATAACAGAGGCCTGTAAAGGGCCTTTTCCCAACTGAAAATTGGACTCTTTTTTTTCCCAACTGTGGCAGAAATATTTCCCAATCGGAAAACAGCAGTCTCTCAGAATTTGAAAAAAAGCATGAATTCTGCAGTGTGTTTTTGTCTGCTAAGTAAATTCCGACTTGGAAAAGTTAATAATTATGGTAAATAATGGATGACAATATAAATAAAGTATATTAATGTCATATTTACTTAATTTATGAAACCTTGTATTTTTCCCAAAATGAGAAATAAGCGGTTCTTTTTTCCCAAAATGGACAGGCCTGGGCCTCATCCCAATTTTGTGGAAAAAAGCCCTGCTCATGAGGGACAAAGGATGCCTCATATGTGTGACAGATGAAGTATCATATGTGTGACAGAGGATGTCTGATATGTGTGACAGAGGATGTCTCATATGTGTGATAGAGGATGCCTCATATGTGTGACAGAGGATGCCTCATATGTGTGACAGAGGATGCCTCATATGTGACAGAGGATGCCTCATGTGTGACAGAGGATGCCTCATATGTTGACAGAGGATGCCTCATATGTGTGACAGAGGATGCCTCATATGTGACAGAGGATGCCTCATATGTGTGACAAGAGGATGCCTCATATGTGTGACAAGAGGATGCCTCATATGTGTGACAGAGGATGCCTCATATGTGTGACAGAGGATGCCTCATATGTTGACAGGGGATGCCTCATATGTGTGACAGAGGATGCCTCATCTGTGTGACAGAGGATGTCTCATATGTGTGACAGAGGATGTCTCATATAGGGCAAACAATGTCATGTGCGGCTGAAGATCCCTAAAATGTGTGACAAAGGATTCTATGTATGAGGCATTTGTTTTTATTTTATTTTACAGTGTAGGTAATTTAACTTTGTTAACTGTTAATTCTCAAATTTGTCAAAAATATATTTCACACAGTCAGATATACGCCAGGACGCATCATTGTAGAGCTAAGTTTTAAAAAAAAGATGGGACAGCATGCCTCCAGACCCCCTAGTTTGTCGGGCCTATATATGCATTTGATGTCAGCTACGCCGCTGCGGATGAAGCAGTGGGAGTACATAACACAAGTGCAATATTTCTATGCGGTGTCTCCCATAACCTTTTGGTCAAGGAAAGCACGTTATGGGGAGGCAGGTGTTGGATGGGGGATATGTTACTATATGTTACAATACATTAAATGATATACATGTACCAAGGATATGTATGGAATGTTGTATAAGGCCAAAAAAACAAATTATTGCAAGGTCTAGGAATTTAATTGTCAATATCTTGAATTTCCTTTAATTATTGAAGCTGTTTCTAATCGAATTGATGGCATCATCAATTTAATCACTGAGATCTTCAATTCTGAGGTGATATCGGTAATGTAGTTGACGATAGAGACCAGATTTTGAATTATTGATACAATGAATATGGTTTGTTATGCGTTTTCCCTTTAAACTGAATGTTTTGGAATTGACAGTCTGTAGTTTATCAGCTCAACAAACACATCTTATTAGAGCTGTCCCGGAGAGAGTGTAATGATACATGGAAATCCTAGAGCTGTGCCCTACTCTTACAATCGAATAGAAACCAATGGCCCTTTTATGTACTCAGAGGATAAACTCCGATTTCCATGGGACCGTCCAGGTCACATCTCTATTTACTGCCAGTCTAGTCTGGACAACTGTAAAGAAAGTAACCCGCCAAATAATGGCAAAATTACACTACACAATTGTTTATCAAAACTCTGTCCAGGTGTTCAGATCATTTGCCAATTAAAAGTATAGGTTTATTCAGGTTTCTTAAAATACCCTCGATTGAATTTGCGTAAAATGAATTACCAGTTGGTAACTCTTAATTTGTCGCTTCATTTTTGGGGTTTTGGCCTGGCAGGTTTAAGCCGTTTATATTGTGTCTATATCGTTTGGATTTTCAAAATAAGTAAGTTATATAATTATATACCTCATCATCAGTAAGTTTAGAAACAGTGTAGAGATGTTGTAAAATTTGGCTGTTTCTTGTGAGAGAGCTACTTTAAGGGAAAGTGTTTTGCCCAAGGACACAATGATGAAATCAAGTGGTGCCTGTGAGACTTAAAGCCTTAATCTTAGGGTTCCAAGCCCACCATCAAGTAGAGCTGGACCTTTATTAGAGGTTACTTTTGGGGGCTAGTTTTGATTATCTTATTCTGATGCTATTGTTGTCATGAAATTACTATATGGCTATTATTGCAATAGTACAGGGCAAATTCAACAACATTGTATAGTCAGCATAAGTCTATAGATATATGTAATTTTTCCATTCATAATTATGACCATTAGGGTAAAAAAACAACTTCATACTGGTGAAAAATTGATGTAAAACATTTTAAGTAGCCAAAATCTCACTCAGTTATATTCTGGACAATGTCATATTGTTTAACAGTGTTTCTTCCCTTATATAAGGCAACAAAAAAAACATCTGTGTTTCCGGTGGCCCGACAGACCCTATTTTTAAGTGGCCGACCCTAAAACTTTTTATGAAAAACTAAATAAATTAAAAAAAAAAAAAAATTGTTCTGAACAATGATTTTTCACAATATATCGAGGTAAACTGACATCTCAGAGAAACTTTCAGTTGTATCATCAACTTTTATGGGGTTTAAGAGATAAATACATGTAGAATCTCACAATATCTTGCTCAAAAAAGAAAAATGCCTTCCGAACTACCCTATTTTTATGCAACATGCAATAGGAAACACAACTATATTTTGTTTGGCCTAAGTGGTACTGAAAAACAGTACCATTCTCAATAGCAAAATTAAAACATGTTTTTCAGCCAACTGGAGTGAAAAAATCCAAATATATATTTTTTATTTTGTTTTGTTTAAATATTTTAGGCGGTAACTTCAAACAAAAAAAGTTGAGAAAATATATTTTTAGGGGAGGGTAATGAAATACTACAAGAGAATGTTTAAATGCTGTAATGTGTTTGCAAAGTATTTTACAGTGAAAATCCTAGCAGCACAAATGACATCAGACAGTAAAAGGTCGCGTTGATATGACAAAGGTTTCAATGTATGTTTTGTTTGTTTGTAACTGCAAACACACCGTCACATGCAGAGGGGTAGGACCCCCCCATTCATATTCATTTTGTCATTTTTTGTTCATGCTCATTAAAGGTCTTCATCATGACCCCTGCATTGTTTCAGGTGCCATCTCGCTCACATCACTAAGAGCAGTGGCAGAAAAACAATAACGTGGCTCCAGCGTAAATGGAGTTTCTACGATAGAATTTGCAGCAACTCTGCAGTTCAGGGTGAGAAGGTTCTAGGCCCATTTTCCATATTTTATCTCGATGTACATGGAAGATGAGCCTGGCATGTTCATGCCTTTTAGGCGCCATATAACCTTTTCATGTGTTGGTGCGCCTTAAAACCCCAATTCAATTCAATTGTTTGTAACTGACACAAGTGTGTGTTACTATAAATAGATTTTAGCTTCTATTATTGCTTGGGGTTTACTTCTTTTTTTTTAAATTCCAAACCCTATGAAGCCTCAAAATAGAGATAAGGCTTAGGTTTACGGTTGTGAATCACTGACTAACACTTCAATTTTTACCGTACACGGGGTATGGCTCTCCCTGCAACGAGAATGACGGGTTTACCATGTTTACATCCGCATTGAAAGATAGCATACCTTGCTCGAGAAAAAAACTGCGTGAATGCGTTTTTGAGTGCGCTTTGAAAACCTCAGATATGACCCCACTGGGAATCGAACCTGGGACCTTGGACGAGTTGCAAAAATGCTGAACACCCGGCTACAGTTTCCTCATTTTGATTTGAATTACAGTATGAGCTACCAACTCAAACATCATTTTATGGATATTCAAGTATGGCGTAATAGTAGAGCGTTCACATCGCATGTGGGAGGTCGTATATTGAAACTCCGACTAGTTTACTAGTAGCTCAATTCAATATTTCTTCACTTTTACCTTCATGACAGTATTGTGACTTCTCACTTCACGACTTCATTTATTATGACTTCAAACATTATGACATCTACTTCAGGATCAAAGATTTAAGTTGGCACCCCACACATTCCAACCCTCCACCCACTCCCTCCGCTGGATTAATTCAACATAAACCTTTGTGAAGCGCTAGTACGTTTATTTCGCAAAAGTATTTATAGCAACAAACACACCTGATTATCGGGTTGCTAAAATCAACAAGACAATTCTAACAATAGACGTCCCGCATTGACTATTTTTGTAAATGTTAAAAATAACTCGGCATCTGCAGCAAACCCCAAATCGTGCTGCTGCTAGGATTTTGACTGTAAAGCATACAATATTACTTTTGTTTGATAGTGAAAGATAACTAATAGTGAAAGATTACTAAGTTAACCCATTTCATTCTTCAGGCAAATCTGATAAGTACTCCTGTAAATCTGAACAGTTTTGCGGTTTCTGCTGCTGCAGCAAATTACATTTCGGTGATGTTAGTAAAATGTGGTTTACTTGGTCAATTTTAAGAATAAATTAACAAAACTATATATCATTATGTAGGTATTTAAATTCCCTACACAATCAAATAATTTTAAAAGTCATATTCATGCAAAAACTAATTTAATGAACATAAAAATCATATGTGAGCATGCGAATCGGGTCAAAATTATGTCCTACCTTACTTTCACCCAAATTTTCTGTAAGATATATTCACTTTTTCTCGATAACCCAGTGTGAAGATTGTAGAGAATGTTAAGTCATTTCTAATGCTGAAAAAAATCTGAGAACCAAAAAAATCTGGCCTTATAAACCTCCATATTTACAAGAATGAAAATGTTTCTATTAAACTCTTGATATAATACAAATAACTTTGTTCAGCATTAAACATTCGCGCCAACATCCGCGGCGTCAACGCACAACATGTCTCTGATATGCAAGAAAAAGAATCTATCATGGGTATTCGGTTCAGATAGGGAATTCCAACCCTCGGTATAAGTATTTCAATCGGAGCCTCGGCAGAGACACTTATACCTCGGGCTGGAATTCTCTATCTTCACCGGATTCTTATAATATCATATGAAACCGTTTATATGAGTATTGTGTTAAATACGAATAATATAAGCACGACTCTCATAATGGGAACATATGCATATGTTTATGGGTACACATGCATATGTGTTTATCATATATGGCAAAATTGCAATGTAAAATGTTTGTTATCACATGTGTCTAAAACTCTATGAATCAGTCCCAGATATATGTACTTATAATGTGGGTACTTATAATGTGGGTATATGTACTTATAATGTGGGTCTAATTAGTGATCTGTTGGTCTGTCAACGATGCTAAGAGTTTCAAGCACCGCTGATCACCCTTGAATTAATATGATTCAGCAGTATCATTAATTATATAATAATGTCAACAGCTTTTAAAGATTTACCTTGATAGTCTTAAGAAATGTCGTCTGCAAGCAAGGTGTTGTCAAACTTATGTAGATACCTAGCTCAACCAGCTCAATCTACAACAAAACATGCATACGTAAACAGTAAGCTAGTTAATTAATTTGAACACTATTACGTAATCTGACCATCTATATCAAGCAAGCAATTCTACTGTCACAAAAATACTATTTTATACATCAACAATTATTATCTCTCGTTGCATAAAATACACAATTAGTAATACAGGTAAACGCATTTCAATTCATAACACAATCATCGTTCGTAGTATTAGTATTTACTATGATAATTGATATTATCTCAATGAAAGATTATGTCACATTCCTTACCCGAATTAAATCCGCATTTGAACGAAAATAACTTGTACGTTTCTATTTTTGAGCCTCTCTGATACAAAACCGTCTCCGACGTGCTATTTTTGGAAAAACAACTTCAGGTGCTCTTGACAGTGCGCGCGCAAATTAGTCCGCACAATTCCTAATGTAAATAAACATACAGGTTTCAATTAAATGTATTTTGTGTATTGAAAACATGTTTATTTTTTATAAAAGGTTGATTTTGCAACACAAGTAACGTATGGTACTGCATTCCAAACTAATACACGCACGTTAAATTTAAACTACTTTCCATAGCGCACGTCTCTGTCCCTATTGTAACTATGTAAAGCGGTCCACGTGCGTCATTACTGACCTAATTAACGTTGTGACCAGACTAACCTGAAATATTGATAATCGATCTACGAACTACATATCAATCACTGGAACAATTGAGCATTATAATTAAAAGTGATATATATTGTTATAAGGAGCCTGCACCTTGCTGCTGAAGAGGCTAAGTGATTTATCAGGGAAAATATATGGGGCGGAATTCCTCGCATTGACGTCATTCAGAAAGTACACGAAATTGATTGACAGACGGAGAAGGGAGGTAACAGCATTTCCCGCCAACTGTCAACACGTGCCGCAATTAATTGCTCGAGTTCATAGCTGAGCCTGGCTTTTTCAGTATTTTAATTTGTAATTTCGGACATTTGAACGAAAAAACATTTGATTGTGTCACCTGCGTGTGATGTTTATCCATATGCAGTAGAAGATATTACATGGTGATTTTACGTCATATTAGCTGGGATGCAAATCGTCATTTAGTACGGTGTCCTGTTAGGGCCATCTTACCATCGCATCTTACCATCGACGGATGATAAGATACGATGGTCGATGGTAAGATTTGATGGTAAGATGTGATGGTCGATAGTAAGATTCGATGGTAAGATGCAATCGACCATATATATATAGGAGCATAGCATTTTATACCCAAAACAGCCTTGGTTTATATATTTTTCTGGTAAATTGGAAAAAAATACTAGGTTTCACCAGAAAAAAATAGGTAGGGTCGGGTTACCCTAAACACATGTAACTGTTTGCAAGGCCTAAGTTGAACGCTCATATAAAATTAATTAGAATTGAACAAAGCAGGTTTTGTTCACCAAAACTTCGCATCTTACCATCGACCATCGACCGATGATAAGCTTACCATCGACCATCGACCGATGATAAGATACGATGGTCGATTGTAAGATGCGATGGTAAGATGCGTTGGTCGATAGTAAGATTCGATGGTAAGATGCGATCGACCATATATATATATAGGAACATAGCATTTTATACCCAAAACAGCCTTGGTTTTCATATTTTTCTGGTAAATTGGAAAAATTTGCTAGGTTTCACCAGAAAAAATAGGTAGGGTCGGGTTACCCTAAACCCACATAAGGTTTTGCAAAGCCTAAGTTGAACGCTCATATAAAATTAATTAGAATTGAACAAAGCAGGTTTTGTTCACCCACACCCACACCCACGCACCCAAACATGGTTGAATAGTTTTCATTACGCTCGTCTTAACATATTTATCAATTTAATATTTAATAAAATTGTCCCACTGACAAACCTGAGATTATCTTGAGAGAGAGAGAGAGAGGGGTGTGTCGATAAAACGAATTGAATTGAATTGAAAGTTGTTTAACGGCTCATAAACACAGTATATGTTATTTAGAGCCGCCCCGGAGAGAGGGGAAGGATACATAGAAATCCGAGAACCTGCCCTACTCTTATTATCGAATAGATTGCTATGGTTCTTTAACGTGCTCGGAGGATAGACCGATACACGGGACCACCCGGTTTACGTCCCCATCCGACGGACGGAGCTCAGGGAAAGTGTCTTGCCAAAGAACACACCGACGGAACTCAGTGGCACCACGGAGGATTGAACACGGGGCTCCGGTTACAAATCCGCCGCGCTACCGACTGCGCCACGCCAACCCTCATATACGAAGAAGATGCCTAATGTACATTACGATTGATGCGATTGTCGATGGTAAGATGCGATGTCCATGTCCATCGCATCTTACCATCGCATCTTACCATCGACCATCGCATATTACCATCGACCATAGCATCTAGGTCGATGATCGATGGTAAGATGCGATGGTAACATGGCCCTAACAGGACACCGTAGATGAAGGATGGAGTCAATTCTTCCAATATGTAACCAACTGACCTTTTATTTTTCTTAAACCTCTAGTTCGTGCTATACTTACAATTTGTTATTTTTAAAGATAAATCCTATTTATATTTAACAACATTCAATTTAGCTTGTGGTACATACACATGTAGAGGGCGTGGCGTGGCGCAGTCGGTAGCGCGGCGGATTTGTAACTGGAGGCTCCGAGTTCATCCTCCGTGGTGCCACTGAGTTTCGTTGGCGTGTTCTTGGGCAAGACATTTTCCCTTAGCCTCGTCCGTCGGATGGGGACGTAAACCGGGAGGTCCCGTGTATCGGTCTATCCTCCGAGCACGTTAAAAAACATAGGAATATATTTGATAATAAGAGTAGGGCACGGTTCGGATTCCTATGTATCCTTCCCCTCCCCTATACTGTGTTGATGAACCGTTAAACAACATGCAATTCATTCATTAATCTTTGGAAGACAAAACATTTTATTTTGACTTAGTTGTGTCTTTGGTAGTGCATCTTATTGGATATTTCATCTATGACCTTGACCTGCTTTTTGGGGCTAATGATTTCTATTTTTTTTTATTTTATAGAATGGCATTTTGTTTTTAAACAAAGGCACTTAAATGTCATATCAGCAAACTGTAAACTGCATTGTTTTTAGTTATTAAAATGTTTACAAACTTCCACTTAAGCAACATTTATCTTTTATTTTTAAGTCCCGCCCCCGTTAGGCGAGACATGTGAATCCGCGAATTTCTTGTTAGCTCTACTGGCCAAGAGCTTATGGGATGGCGAGTTGTCCGTCGTCCGTCCGTCCGTCCGTCCGTCCGTCGTTAACTTTTGTCTCGTTAAGACGATGGGGCCTTCATTTTTCATCCGATCTTACCAAACTATAACAGGTTGTTAATATCAATGAAAGCTCGGATAAGTTCGAAAATCAGCCATATCGAACCAGTAACAGCGGAGTTATGGCCCTTGATTTAGTTAAAAATGCTATATTGCTATATTTTGCCTCGTTAAGACGATAGGGCCTTCATTTTTCATCCGATCTTTACCAAACATTAACAGGTTGTTAATATCAATAAAAGCTTGGACAAGTTCGAAAACCAGCCAGATCGGACCAGTAACAGCGGAGTTATGGCCCTTGATTTAGTTAAAAATGCTATATTGGTATATTTTGTCTCGTTAAGACGATAGGGCATTCCTTTTTATCTGATCTTTACCAAACTTTACCAGATTGGTAATATCAATGAAAGCTCGGACAAGTTCGAAAACCAGCCAGATTGGACCGGTAACAGCGGAGTTATGGCCCTTGATTTAGTTAAAAATGCTATAGTTTGCCTCGTTAAGACGATAGGGCCTTCATTCTTCATCCGATCTTTCCCAAATTTTACCAAATTGTTAATGTCAATGAAAGCTCGGACAAGTTCGAAAACCGGCCAGATCGAACCAGTAACAGCGGAGTTATGGCCCTTGATTTAGTTAAAAATGCTATATTTTGCCTCCTTAAGACGATAGGGCCTTCATTTTTCATCCAATCTTTACCAAACTTTATCATATTGTTAATAGCAATGAATGCTCCGACAAATTTGAAAAACAGCCAGATTCGACCATTTACACAGGAGTTGTGGCCCTTGATTTTCTGAAAAATGCTATATTTTGGCCTTAGTAAGACGAAAGGGCCTTCATTTGGACGGATTTCAGTAGAACTTTTCAGGGATGATCAGTACCAAGCCTAGTTGTACATATCATCACCGTGTTCCGGTTGAATGATTTTGGTGGAGTTATGTCCCTTTAAAGGTTTTAATACACATACTTTGTCCAGACTAGTTCTCCTGAACCCCTGTCCAGATTTAAACTAAACTTTTTAGGGATAATCAGTTCCAGGTCTAGTTGTGGAAATCATCACCGTGTTCCGGTTGAATGATTTTTGGCAGAGTTATGGCCCTTTAAAGGTTTTAATACACAAACTTTGTCTGGACTAGTTCTCCTGAACCCTCGCCAGATTTCAACGAAACTTTACGGGATGATCAGCACCCAGCCTAGTTGTGCATATCATCGTCGCGGTCCAGTTTACCGATTTTTGGCAGAGTTATGGCCCTTTAAAGGTTTTTGATGCAAAACATTTTCCGGGAGAATTCTCCTGAACCCCTGGCTGGATTTCAGCTGAACTTGACAAGGATGATCATATCATCGCCATATTCCGGTTGAATTATTTTTGGCAGAGTTATGGCCCTTCAAAGGTTTTAACAGACAAACTTTGTCCAGATTAGTCTCTTCTGAACTCCTTGCCGGATTTCAGCGAATCTTGGTGGGGATGATCAGTACCAAGCCTAGTTGCACCTATCAGTGCCGTGTTCTGGTTGAATGAATTTTGGCAGAGTTATGACTCCTTAAAGGTTTTAATACACTAACTTCATACAGACTAGTTCTCCTGAACGTCTGGCTGGATTTCAACAAAACTTGGCAGGGATGATCAGTACCAAGCCTAGTTGCGTATGTCATCGCCATGTTCCGGTTGAATGATATTATACATAAACTTTATGTTTAGCCAGTAGAGCGTCCACAGGCCCTCTTGGGCCTCTTGTTTTACATATTATCAAATAAACAATGTACTAGTAGTTTTATTGACTTGTAATGCACCACCTGAGCCTTCTAGACTATGTTATTTTGTAAAAAATAAAACTAACAACAATTAAATTAAATTGTTTATAAATCCTCAAATATCTGATTTTACACATGAGAGATAACAGTCACCCACATAAACATGCTTTTGTTCAGCTCCCTGCCATACTCTAACTTTATCCTCCGAGCACATTAAATAACCACAGGAATATAAGAGTAAGGCGCGGTTCCCGGGTTCCTATGTATCATTCCCCTCTCTCTGGGGCGGCTCTAAATAACCTATACTGTATTGATGAGCTGTTAAACAACATTCAATTCATACTCTAACTTGTTATTCTAACTGTTATTGTCACTGTTATTCTGACAGGTTTTATTTTCAATTAAACGATTTACACCAGTGCTATTACAAAGAGAATGTTGACCATTCTACAAGTAGCTATACTAGAAAAAACGGTTTTGAGAACGTTTGCTTATGATTAATGCATAAATATTGGTTTTCTTAGTTTTACTGTTAAATGGAAGGTGTTACGTACATGATAAGTAGTTTATTTTGTAAACATGTATATTTAAAACATTATTTCAAAATATGTTTGCTGATTTCTGTTGCCAGTGATTTAATATTTATGATAAGTCTAAATAAAGCAATTTCTTAGACATCACAGGATTAATACGAGGGGCATTCAATACATTCTGTCACGAATTGACATCCGTAGAAAATACGTGACGTAACTACACACAACAATCGTGCATTTCAAGACCATTTCAATAACCATGTACACACCAAATCTCGATTTAATCCGGTTAAAATTGACTTAGTTATTCACTGTTAAATTATACGCACTCATGTATAGTGGCTATTGTCTAAAGATATAATGAAAGTTCGAGAAAAATAAGAAATCAGGGCCTACATTAAAAGTACCCCCTAAGGAGATTCATGCCGAGCTGTGCAGCATATTCGGCAGTTCTGCCGTTACTTTAAGAACATGTTTAGGTGGGTTAAAAAATTTAAAGATAGTAAAAATGACGTCAACGAAGACAACCGGACAAGCAGGCCAGTTGTCGCAGCAACAAAACAGAATATTGCTGCAGTGAAGGCAATGGTAGAGGAGAATGGGCTTTATACTGTTTCTGAGAGAGCTAATAGGGTGGACATTTCAGAAGGCACGACCCATCACATTTTGACCAGCTGTTTGAAATTAAGGAAACTTTGTGCTAGATGGGTCCCTCATTTGATGACATCTGAACAAAAAGCCAAACGTTTGAATGCGCAAAAGATCTCCTGAAGAAATTTGAAAATTGTTATCCCAGAAAAAATTGAGTTACTTATTGGAGATGAGACGTGGGTGTATTATTCTGAGCCCCAGCGTCGCATGAATAACAAGCAATGGTTAAAACAAAATCAGGCAAGGCCATTGATTGCCAAGCAGATAAAAAGCACTAAAAATGTTCTTTATGACATTTTCTTTAATTCTAGTGGGCCTGTGGTACAACTACCATGCAAAGAAGGGAGAACCATTACAGATAAGTTTTACAGAGACAAAGTTCTTAAATATGTCAAACAATTCTACAAAAAAAAACGTCCAAGTAAAGCTTTAAATGACATCCAGCTTATTCGTGATAATGCCTCAGCTCACAAAGGCCAAATTGTCCAGTATTTCTTGAAGCGAGAAAAAGTAGTACAGCTTCACCACCCACCTTACTCACCCGACCTAAGTCCCTGTGACTTTTTCTTATTCCCTTTGCTGACAAAAATGCTCTCTGGGAAACGTTATGCTTTTAGAAGTGCTCTTGGTAGCGCAATATTTCAGTGTTTCAATAGTATACCAAAGGGAGACTACTTTTAAGTCATGGATAGCTCGACTATCTGTTAAGGGAATACGTTTGAAGGGTTATAAAAGAAAGTTACACATTATTCGTAATATCTGTTGATTTATAACACTAGGGACAGAATTTATTGAATGCCCCTCGTATTAACGTGGAGAATAGAAGCTAGTTTTTTGGATGTCGTCCAGACCCCCACCTCACCGCCACAGCGAAAACTACACAGAGCGAAAGCGACAACCAACTACATACAAACAACGGAAACGACTACACAGCAGCACCAGATCAACAAACACAACGCAGATCAGTCCAGACTCTATTGTGCCCTTACGGCTTAGCGAGTTTGTTGGTGGAGGGACTTTAAACCTCAGAACAACACACACACGTTTATTGATCGATACTTATTTTACCTTCGATACACAAGTTGTTTTATAATCAACTACTGGAGAACAACTCTGTTATTATACAGTTGTTCTAGATACCTACTGCCTTTCGAAGCATTGCGTTTCACTGACAGGTCTCACTGGCTTATCTCTCGCGTTGCCTTTCGAAGCATTGTGTTTCACTGTCAGGATGTGAGTTTGCTGGGACACTGGTATATATGAACTGATGAGATCAGTGTAGAAGTCAGAAGGTCTACATATCATCGAGGTTCCATTCCGTGTGGTCTCGGAAGCATTGCGTTTCCCAGACAAGGTGAAAGCGGTTGGGACATTGGTGTATAGAGCGGTTAGACAAAATCCAGTTCGGGAGAAGGAAGTTTAAAACTAGCGTAGGCTCCAGCTTCTTGTACGCGACAGGCCAGCTGTGACAGCATCTTCAAAACTCCAGCTAAAAGACATTGTCACCTTACTATCGACCCGTAAATACAGCTCAAAAGCAATAGGGTTCAACAGTAGCCATACAGTAGGTTTAACCAAGCTCTTGACAAAGTGGGGGCTCGTCCGGGAGACGATAAAAGGAGATTCACAAGTTGGAGCTAGGAGTTGTGACATTGAGATGGACTACGACAAGTGGATGGCTATGGGAGAGCGGATACGTTTGAAAGGCTCGGAGCTATCAGAATACGTCGACAAAAAGGAACGACAATATATCGAGCGAGAGGAGCACATGCAGAAAAGACTTGATAGAGAAGCTGACGCAAAGAGACAAAAAGAAGAACAGAAACGGGAGTTCGAACGTCAGAGGTTAGAACATGAGGCCGAACTGAGGAAGGAGCAGCTGCAACGTGATCACGGTCGAAGATGGATGTGCTAAGGTAGTTCCAGGAGCAAGGATCAACGTTGATACATCATACTATCAAGGCGAACTCGAAGTGATGGTTCCAAAGTTATTGATATGTGACTTGGTGATTGGTAACGTCTATGGTGCTCGAGACAGGCCAGATGAAAGCTGTGGGACCTACGAAAATAACCGCTGCAGTTATGACCCGAGCACACGCGTTGGGGGATAAGAAGTCTATCAAAGCATTGAACATTTCAACTCCAGCTGTATATAATGATAATAATATAGAGGGATTGAAAGCGGCTCAAAAAGGTTATGAGGCATTGGCCAAGTTATGGTCTTATGCAGACGAAAATAAGTAAATGAGTACTTCAGGAGGGAACACATTTAGATACGAAATCAGGAAAAGTGTCATTTACAGTATGTTTGAGCAGAGAAGCGACTCAAACACTATAGAGACAAAGCAAATTGCCGTGCCAACACGTTTTCGAAAACGGGTGATGGAGCTGACCCATGAATCGATCGTTCGTGGACATTTGTCTTCAAGGAAAACAGGAGATAGAAACATGAGCAGTTTCCATTGGCAAGGCATTACCAGCGAAGTCACTAGGTTTTGTCGATCTTGTGATATATGTCAGAAAACAATACCAAAAGGCAGGTATCCAAGGTGCCTTTGGGAGAAATGCCTATTATTGACACACCATTTCACCGAATAGCTGTGGATTTGATTGGACCGATCAAGCCGGTGTCAGACAAGGGCAACATATATATTTTGACGGTCGTCGATTATGCGACACGGTATCCAGACGCAGTAGCTCTTCCAAGGATTAAAACAGAAAGAGTGGCCGAAGCGTTATTAGATATAATTGCAAGAGTTGGGTTCCCGACCGAAATTCTGAGGGACAGTGGAACACAGTTTACATCAGACCTCATGGAGGAAGTAAATATAGATATAAAAATCGAACAGGAAAAGCAGCATTCAAAGACGACAGTCAACCACAAACACACACACAGAACAAATTTAAAGATGAATAAAAGGCCAAATAAGACATCACAAACACAAAAGGGTTGACAATAGGGCTACCGCGTTGGAACGGTCAGTGGCAAAAAAGGCCGCCGGGGGTTTAAACCAGGTTCTAAGGTGCACCAAACCTCACACTTACCCTACGGTCAACCAAATAAAACGGGACAGTGTAAATAAAGAAATCCCCGCCATGAACTATTCTCTAACCAACAAGGCAGCATTAATAGGCAATATTAATAGGCAATATAAGTAAAACACAAAGATGCTCGTGTATATATAAATACAAAAAACACAATAGCCTAGAAAGCCACAAAGAAGGTTCTCAATGACTTGGCAGAAGCCAGAGCAACACGAGAATAAACCATTGAGGGCACGGCAAGACAAGACTGCAGACAAAATCAAACGTCACCGTCCTTTTGGGCTTTAGGCAGACGTCATCATAAGGTCCACAGCCTGTCCGGTCGTCGCACAGTCAAAGAGGAGTGGTGAACTGTAAATGGGTCCACCACCAAGCATGCAGTGCGTCGCAAAATGATAGGGTCATAACCTCTTTTGATAAACCTTTTAACAAGATTAACAAAGATAGTATGAAAGTGATCATGACCAAGGATCTTACGAAGTTTGTAAATCACGTCCCCATAGAAGTCAGGTTGTGCTAGTCGTCGCAGAAGAGTTCTTAAATTACTTTTATATTTGGAAAGAAGATCAGGGTTACGATAATAACATTTTGCAAAGGTTTTACGAAGTTTATGGTAACGGTAACCCCGATGAAGTAGCTTTTGAGTTATACAAAGATTACGAATATTAAAGTCCTCAACTCGAGTACAAGCTCTAGAAAAACGAATAAGTTGAGACACATAGACCCCATAAAAAAGAAATCGAAAAAGATCGAACAGGGAAAGTAGCATTCAAGGAGGACAGTCAACCACAAAACACAGAAACAAACACGCAAACAGACAAACAAGAAGGCAAAATAAATGCAAACGACATCACAAACACAAAAGGGTTGACAAAAGGGCTATCGCCTTGGAACGGTCAGTGGCAAAGTAGGCCACTGGGGGTTTAAACCGGTTCTAGGGTGCACCAAACCTCACATTTACCCTACTGTCATCCCATTAAAACAGGACAGTGTAAATAAAGAAATCCCCGCCATGGTCTAATCTCTAACTAACAAGGCAGCATCAATAGGCAATATAAGTAAAACACAAATATGCTCGTGTAAATATAATACAAAAAAAACAATAGAAGTTGCTCGGGGAACATCCCCATCTATATGGGGATAATTAACAATATCAAAATTAAAATCATCTCTCTTGTAATATATTTTGCTAATTATTTCACCATTTTCAATGGAGAGATGTAAATCAAGAAAAGAAGCGTTAGTATCAGAAATATTAGCTTTGTTAAGTTGAAGATCTTTAAGGCCCTAGTCACAAGTTTGCAGGCAATGCGAATGGCCATAATCTTTCATAGCAACTTTAATCTTCTTCGAGAAAACTTAATCACCTACAGACGGACTATCTGCGTTGGACTGCTTCGCTCCGAACAAATCTACTACTGCGATTCTACACTAAACGTCTTTGGACGAGGGATGCTGGCTTCTACTCTCGGACTGTCTCGCAGCCATAACCTTCTTGTGAAAAGCTCGCCAAAAGGACTTGTTCCAGAGGGCGAGGGTAAATAAATACTCTAATTGGATTGGTTTATTGATCAAGTCCAGACTATTGTAACCGATACCTTTAGGATGTCCTATTGGTTTTATGGCGGAGGGACTATAAACCTTAGAACTACACACACACAGAGAAACACACAGGTTTATTGGTCGATAATTATTTACCTTCGATTCACAAGTTGTTTTATCTTCAACTACTGGAGAGCAACTCTGGTATTATACAGAGAATCTCTGTTGTTCTAGATATCTACTGCCTTCCGAAGCATTGCGTTTCACTGGCAGGTCTCAATGTCTCGCGTTGTCTTTCGACATTGCGTTTCACTGACAGGGAGTGAGTTTGCTGGGATACTGGTATACAGGAACTGATGAGATCAGTGTAGAAGTCAGAAGGTCTACATATCATCGCGGTTCTATCCCGTGTGGTCTCCGAAGCATTGAGTTTCCCAGACAAGGTGAAAGCGGTTGGGACATTGGAGTGCGAAGCGGTCATATGAAAGCCAGTACAAGAGAAGGAAATTTAAAACTAGCGTAGGCAGCAGCTTTTTGTACGAGACGGGGAATCTTCAAAACTCCAGCTAAAAGACATTGTCACCTTACTGTCGATCCGTAGTTCAAAAGCAATAGGGTTCAACAGTCGCCAGACAGTAGGTTCAACCAAGGTCTTGACAAGCTGTTTTACACAACTTCTTATGTTGAAAATATTTTTTTTTTTATTATGATCCCATTTTGATATTCATTATGAATCTTTTGAATGAATTCTCATCAAAATCAATGAATAAATGAGAGAGGAGATAGAAGGAAAATATAAGGTGCCACGTGATATTTTGGCTACTTTATTGGTTCAGATCTGTTTATTAACATGTCTGTGTATTATATAATTTGTTTATCAGTAAAAAATAACAACACATACGGTGACACTTAAAAATATCTTAGTCTGCCCAAAGACGACATTAGATTTTTCAGATGGATAAGTAAGTAGGAAAATTATTTCTTTTTTTCCTTCCATGTATCAGGGACTGCAAATAGGAGTTGTCTATTAATAAGGTCATGCAGGTTGGTCAGATGTGTGTGTGAATGCTGTTTAAAGTGTAAACAAACAAACCCGCCAAATAAGGGGTAAATTACGCTACAACAAACTCATGTAATAAATGTATATGGGTGATGAAAAGTATATGTTTATTCTTGGGTTTTTAGAATACCCGTGATTAAATATGCGGAAAATGAATTATGAGTATGTATTATGAGTAGGTAACTATTAATTTGATGCACCAGTTTTTTGGTTTGGCCTGGCTGGGTAAAGCCATTTATATTATGTCTAGAGTTTCGGTCATATAATAATGTATATGTGGCGATTAAAAGTATAGGATTTTGGGTTCTTAAAATACCCGCGACTACCTATACGTAAAATGAATTATGAGTTGGTAACTCTTAATTGAATGCTCCAGTTTTGGGATTTAGCCTGGCAGGTTAAAGCCGCGTATAGTTTATCTATAAAGTTAGATTCTCAAAATATGTAAGTGATATAATGCGTATTTCTTCGCCGCCAGTAGTGTTAGAAACGGTGTACATATGTAATAAAATTGGGCTGTTGTTGGCGGGATAACAACTTTAAGAAAATATCATTTATATACGAAAAGTTGAGACCTTGGTGAATAAATTAGGCCAATAACGATTGTAAGAGTAGGGCGTGGTTCCTGGATTCCTACGTATCCTTCCCCTTTCCCCAAGGCGGCTCAAAATACCATTAACATGCATTGAACAACAATTCAGTCTTTTATAACTGTTGCGACTTTCATAAAATAAATCGGTAAATCATTTCTTTTGGGGAATTTAAGTTTACTGTAACCTTTTGGTCGGCACTTAAAACATTCCATCTGACTTAAATCTTTAGTATAGATTTAAATCTTGAGACGATATCATTTGGCTTATCACATTAATACAGAAAACAAAAATAACTTAGTGGGAAGTATTTTATTTTTAAAAAACAAATGCTTAAACACCATTTCTAAATTCATTTGCTTTAACATTTATTATATAAACGTACTGAAATTGAAAAACATCACTCTTCATCAAGATAGACTAGGAAGACATGCAACCAATTGAAATGCGTTTTTTTATTTATTTTTTATATACAGGCATTAGCCTACGTGAAGTATTTATAAACTTTGCCGGGAAGTGTGGATGGCGTCGTGCCGCATACCTACCTGTATACAGGCCGCGTCATAGCTCTATGGTAGAACCATAAGAGCTATGTTCTTACAGCTAGGTTTGCGGGGAAAGGGGCAGTATAGTTGAAGGCATGTACGTTTGTTGTAATAAGTATTTGCGTACTTATATTTGTGTATGAAGTTTGGAGATTGCTTGGCCTTTGATGAACTACAAACACCTAACAAGAATCAATGATGTGTAGAGGAAAACGAGTTGTACGTGAAACAAGAAGCAGTAGGAGGCGCCCTCTGCGTATTAGTCCCCCCCACACACTCCCCCATTGACCCCAAATGCAATCCCAAGCTTCCTTTTCATATAAGCTACCTACCCATAAAGATTAATTCCAATATCTCATTCCTGCCTGAAGTTATTGAGCTGAAACGAAGTGTGACAAACTGACAGACTGACAGATGGAGTGCAATCATACAGTGACCGGTAGGGGGTCAAGGTCAAGGTCACTGTTACTAAAAATAGAAACACGGTTTACACTCAATAACTTCAGTTAGGAATGAGATATTAGAATGAAACCTTATGGGTAGGTAGATTATATGAAAAGGAAGCTTGGGATTGCATTTGGGGTCAAGGTCAAGGACACTGCTACTAAAAATAAACATCGGAATAAAACATTATGGGTAGGTAGCTTATATGAAAAGGAAGCTTGGGATTACTGGGGTCACTGGGGTCAAGGCCAATGTCACCGTTACTAAAAATAGAAAAAATGTTTCTGCTCAATAACTTTAGTTATGAGTGAGATATTTGAATGAAACGTTATGGGTAGGTAGCTTCGATGAACAGGAAGCTTTGGATTGCATTTGGGGTCACTGGGGTCGAGGCCAAGGTCACTGTTATTAAAAATATAAAAAATGGTTTCCGCTCAATAACTTCAGGTAGGAATGAGATATTTAAATGAAACTGTACGTTAGGTAGCTTATATGAAAAGAAAGATCGGGATTGCATTTGGGGTCACTAGGGGTAAAGGCCAAGGTCACTGTTACTAAACATAGAAAAAGTTTTCCGCCCAATAACTTCAGTTAGGAATGGGATATTGGAATGAAACGTTATGGGTAGGTAGCTTATATGAAAAGGAAGCTTGGGATGCATTTGGGGTCACTGGGGGTCAAGGTGACTGCTACTAAAATTTATAAAACTGGTTTCCGCTTAACTTCAGTTAGGAATGAGATATTGGAATGAAGCTTTACGGGTAGGTAGGTAGCTTATATGAAAAAGAAGCTTGGGATTGCATTTGGGGTCAAGGTCAAGGTCACTGATACTAAAAATAGAAAAACAGTTTCCGCTCAATAACTTCAGTTAGGAATGAGATATTGGAATGAAACTTTATGGGTAGGTAGCTTATATGAAAAGGACGCTTGGGATTGCATTTGGGGTCACTGTGGTCAAGGTCACTGTCAATAAAAAATAGAAAAACAGTTTCCGCTCAATAACTTCAGTTAACGCATTACATCGCTGTTACGTTGCATTATGCATTTACATGTTCATGTGCCACTTTATCCAAGGAGAAAATTAATTATCCTCCAACAAAAATTAATTATCACACAATGACCCCTGTAGGGGACATTGTATCTTCTTAAATTTGACTTTACCCGGACGTTGTAATATCTGTAATAATATTTTTATTGCAGATATGTTCACAGGTGGCTGTATCGGTGTATGTTAAGTTAATCCGAACGGTGACATTGACTTTTACTAGTGCCTGGTGTGAATGATCGCAGAAGTGAATTCTCACAGAAATAGATCTGTGGAATGATAGTTTGTGAAGAAATATGAAAAATGAAATGTTGAAGCAAATGTTATTTTTTCGCGTGCTAAGTTTGGGTCGGCTATCTTTGTCAACAGTTTGGACCATTTTTGTTCGAATGCAGACATGCCTAATGATCAATTAGGTTATGTGTTGCAATGTTTCTATGCAAACTAGTCACTTAATTGTGTCTAAAACATCCACACAAATAATTGCCAGTTACAATATGTTGAAAGTCAGTTGCATTGGGATTATTTTGAAACCACGTCATTGAAAGAAAATCCTTGCTTTTTTTTTTGCAATGGTGTACTTCGAAATTTGGATGATGTGATAATATTAGTTATTGGGTTTGTTACTGACCCCCTACAGAAATCTGTGGGGTCAGTCAGATTTATAGGGGTCGAGGCGATAGCTGAGTCCCCCTATACATCTGACTGACCCCACATATTTCTGTAGGGGGTCAGTAACAAACCCAATAACTGATTTATTGCATCGAGCACCTTGTTTTAAGGCAAACGCCGATATTTAACCCAATCTAATGGAGCGGCAACGTCATTGAGACGTTCGCGCAATTTGACGTCATGACGTTGACGTCACGACCGGTACAGTTTAAAAACATTATTAAATTTACTTATTATGTTTGTTACTAACGATTTAAAGAACTATTTGCAAATGATTTAAACTTGGAATCAAAATTGTAGTCCATATTGTTTTAGTGACCCTCTTGGCCTCTATGAAATCTACTGACCCACTATAGAATAATAGAGGGTCACCATGTGACCGCTCTAATCCAATGAAATTCCTAGGATTGTGTGCGAGGTGCAATAAAATGGCTTATTTTATTCAGAAATGATGTCCATCTGCACTCGTTGGATAAATCAGTGAAGTAATATAATAAATAAGAGAGTGAATGGGTACATAATCGAATCTCGCATAATCTCGTATGGCTAAAACGAGAAAGATAAGCGGCTCTGTACATGATCAGAAATGTCATCGTGATCACTGGACGCTCTTTAAATTTGCTAAGAACTGTGACAGGTGCGCGGTTAACGCTATGAATCCAATGTTTTGGATATAGCGGAATGGGTTTATTGTACAGGTAATCAGATTAGCGTTACTGATAATCTGATTGTAATAAACATGAAATTGTTACACCTTCGTTGCTATTTTGACGTTTAACTTCTATACCATCTATACATACACATATTCTTTCAAGGTTATTAAAATCAGAGTTTATTATTATCCAATGTTGGTTAGCGGTTGATGATGATTTGGAGGTCTAGATGTGTTTGCGGTCATATATGGCAGAAAGTAAGCCATTATCATTTACTGAAAGGAAGAAATTATTATTAAGTCTAATTATTGATTTTTTAATTTTTTATTTTTTATAAAAAACTAACATCCGTGTAGGTGGAACTTTTAAATATCTTGTAACATATGACAAAGTAACTCGCGAGACCGAATAAGATAATGTTGTATATAAAAAAACAATCACATGAGAAATGTAATTAAAATGCGTAAGTTGAGTTGGGTTTTAGCAACATCAGTTTAGCATTGGTTATATTTTCCTAATATTGTCGTATTAAAACGGCGTAATATAATTGTTTAACTAAAATATTTTTTAAATAAAAATGAAACATTTAACAGACATACGCTTCTTTTTTTATATATATATATTTTTTAAATCCGAATGAACATAATCAACTTTCGAATGCGTTTAGTTTCACTGATAAATGCACAATATAAATAAAATTAAAAAATATTACTAAATTATTGTGTATATATCTGATGTCAACACACCACGGGTGGCCAGTGTTTGTGATTTATGGCCTCTTTGATCTAACCAAATATCCTGCTTAGGACAGCCAATTAGCCATGGGGTACATACGGAAACCCCGTTGCTAATTGGCTGTTGGTATGTACCCCGTGATAATTGGCTGTTATGATTGGGGAAACTTTTATATCTTTTGATCGCATGAATCCAACATTAGTGACTCTTCAGTTAATTGTTTTTTTTTTGCATGGTTATATATCTATGTAGGTCATATGAGCTATGAAACCTTATAGTAACAAGAGGTCAATGACCTTGAAGCTCTACTGATAGATTTTTGATAGCTAGGTCAACATTCCTGTGAAGTTTCATGAAAATCCATCAAGTAGTTTCATAGGAGTAGTCGCTACAAGTTTTCATTATATAACTCTATGTAAACAAAGATGGCCGCTGGCGGCCATGTCTAATGTCAAATAATGTTTGACAAGGATCAACATCATGTCATACTGATCATTTTAGAAAAAGTCCCATATCAATATCACTTATAGTTTCAAGTAGTAGTTGCTACAAATTTATTTATTTTAAATCTATTTTTAGCCGTGGCAGCCATTTTGAATTTCCGGTCAGCCTGAAATTTTTCTAGGATCAACTAGACATCAAGAGCAACATTCCTGTGAAGTTTCATGAACATCCGTCAAGTAGTTTCAGAGGAGTAGTCGCTACAAGTTTTTACTATATAACTCTATGTAAACAAAGATGGCCACTGGCAGCCATGTTTAACGTTGAATCAAAACAGTGTTCGACTAGGATCAACATCATGTCATGCTGATCATTTTAGAAAAAGTCCCATATCAATATCACTTATAGTTTTCAAGAAATAGTCGCTACAAACTTATTTCTTAAAAATCTATTTTTAGCTGTGGCGGTCATCTTGAATTTCTGGCCGACCTGAATTTTTGCTAGGATCAATAAGACATCAAGAGCAATATTCCTGTAAAGTTTTATGAAAATCTGCCAAGTAGTTTCAGAGGAGTAGTCGCTACAAGTTTTTACTATATAATTCTATGTAAACAAAGATGGCCACTGGCAGCCATGTTTAACGTCGAATCAAAACGATTTTTGACAAGGACCAACATCATGTCATGCTAATCATTTTAGAAAAAGTCCCATATCAATATCACTTATAGTTTTCAAGAAGTAGTCGCTACAAACTTGTATTTTAAAAATCTATTTTTAGCTTTGGCGGCCATCTTGGATTTCACATCAACATGAATTTTTGCTAGGATCAACTAGACTTCATGGGCAACATTTCTGTAAAGTTTCATAAATATCCATCCTGTAGTTTCAGAGGAGTAGTCGCTACAAATAAAAGTTTACGGACAGACAGACAGACAGACAGACGGACGGACAGACGGTCGCCGGACCACGGCATAAGCTCTGCTGATCTCTGATCAGTCAAGCCATAAGCTCTGCTGATCTCTGATCAGTCGAGCTAAAAATTACCATATCCAGGACGCTTATGGCGAAAGCGCTTAATTGATACAGACATTAAACATTGACATTCGTCTTCTATAATTATTTTAGAATGGTGTTTACAATTCATGTTTTATGTATGAAACAATTTATATACGAGGGGCATCCCAAAAGTATTGAGACTTTTGCTCTTATTCAAAGGTTGTTGGGAATACAACATTAAACAAGAGGTCAATGACCTTGAAGCTCTGCTGATTGATTTTGATTTCAGGAAGTAGTCGTTACAGACTTGTTTTTTGAAAATCTATTTTTAACCGTGGCGGCCATCTTGAATTTCCGGCCGACCTGAAATTTTGCTAGGATCAATTAGACATCAACAGCAACATTCCTGTGAAGTTTCATGAAAATCCGTCAAGTAGTTTCAGAGGAGTAGTCGCTACAAAACTCTATGTAAACAAAGATGGCCGCTGGCAGCCATGTTTAACGTCAAATCAAAACAATTTTTGACAAGGACCAACATCACGTCATACTGATCATTTTAGAAAAGTCCCATATCAATATCTCTTATAGTTTTGAAGAAGTAGTCGCTACAAATTTATTTATTTTAAATCTATTTTTAGCTGTGGCGGCCATCTTGAATTTTCCGGCCGACCTGAAATTTTGTTAGGATCAATTAGACATCAAGAGCAACATTCCTGTAAAGTTTCATGACAATCCGCCAAGTAGTTTCAGAGGAGTAGTCGCTACAAGTTTTTACTATATAACTCTATGTAAACAAAGATGGCCGCTGGCAGCCATGTTTAACGTTGAATCAAAACGATTTTTGACAAGGATCAACATCATGTCATGCTGATCATTTTAGAAAAAGTCCCATATCAATATCACTTATAGTTTTCAAGAAGTAGTCGCTACAAACTTGTATTTTAAAACTCTATTTTTAGCTTTGGCGGCCATCTTGGATTTCACATCAACATGAATTTTTGCTAGGATCAACTAGACTTTATGGGCAACATTTCTGTAAAGTTTCATGAATATCCATCCAGTAGTTTCAGAGGAGTTCTCGCTACAAATAAAAGTTTACGGACAGACGGACGGACGACGGACGCCGCACCACGGCATAAGCTCTGCTGATCTCTGATCAGTAGAGCTAAAAACCAAAGAAATATAGTTTCATCTTTTGTGCACCAGATTATCAAGAATCATGATAATTGTAGAAATAATGTTGGAAATATTCACATCTGTGCAAGGAGTACTATGCTGAAGCGGGGACGGTCATAGCGACGTCACGACGTCGTGAACTGCAACAATGACGTCAAACACGTTCAACCTTTTTCAACATCTTGTAACGATGCACGTCCTTCACTAAAATGCTTGTGCCACCTGAACACCAGTGCACGAGATACAGTTGACTTCAAAGACGATCGGTTAATTATTTTCAATGTTTGGGTAGGTGTCTGCCCAAGTTTACAACACAATTTGATTACTGCGCGACTTTCATGCGGATCTGTTGACGTCATTTCTTCGGATCTTTAAGTTTGCTGCTATTCATTGTTTACCGACTGTTTACTAACGGAAACGGATATGACGTCAAAATTTACTGAGCGTGTGCGTGTGACGTCGTCTAACACACACTAAAGCGCGCCAAATTTGACGTCTATATTCACTGGTAATATCACTATTTCTTAAGCAACTCAAGAGACCGTATAGACCCTCCCCGCATCAGCATTATATGGTTGCTATAGCGACGACAAAACTTGTGTTTCGTGCCATCAGTAATACTGTCACTTTCGGAAATAGAAGATAATATATGAAACTGCATTGGTGCCAAATATCTTCTTAAATGAATAGATAATAAAAATGTTATAGCAAAAGTCTCAATATTTCTGGGATGCCCCTCGTATGTATGCATATTTGATTGTAAACAATGAGACGCAAATAAACTATTCAACTTTCGTTGGAAAGGATATTTAATTACGCAAAAGTGCACCAACAATGATCGGTTGACTAAGAGTCTTTAAAACATAATTAAAGCGTTTACATAAACAAAAAGTATACTACTACATTCTTCAATCATATTTCTCGACAGCGAGTTGTATTTATTCGAGGAATTAACTAAAATTAAAAAATGTATAGTGAAGTCCAATAAGATGGCATTTCATTGGCGTTGGCTAGAATCGGGATGTATGGCCATTTTGGGCGATATCTATGCAGTCTTCAAGTCACATTATTAGACAAAATTAAGGTTGTTGCATAATAAAAAGTGCACCGCTACATTCTTCAATCATATTTCTAGACAGCGAGCTGTTTATTTTCGAGGAATTAACTAAAATAATTTTTTTTATAGCGAAGTCCAACAGGATGGCATTTCATCGACGTTGGCTAGACTCGGCCATGTTGGTCGAGATCTATGCAGTCTTCAAGACAAATTATTAGAAAAAATTAAGAGTTTTGTATAATAAAAAGTGCACCACTACATTCTTCAATCATATTTCTAGACAGCGAGCTGTTTATTTTCGAGGAATTAACTAAAATAAAAAATAATTATAGCGAAGTCCAACAGGATGGCATTTCATCGACACAGGCTAGACTCGGCCATGTTGGTCGAGATCTATGCAGTCTTCAAGACAAATTATTAGATAAAATTAAGAGTTTTGTATAATAAAAAGTGCACCACTACATTCTTCAATCATATTTCTAGACAGCGAGCTGTTTATTTTCGAGGAATTAACTAAAATAAAAAATAATTATAGCGAAGTCCAACAGGATGGCATTTCATCGACACAGGCTAGAAGCCATGTTGGTCGAGATCTATGCAGTCTTCAAGACAAATTATTAGATAAATTAAGAGTTTTGTATAATAATAAGTGCACCACTACATT
>JAWPHD010008787.1:0-20000 GCA_037043455.1 Cyrtodaria siliqua
TTTGCATAGCGCACCGGGCACTACTATTAGGTGAAATACTGTATAATAGAACTATATAGAGGACTCTACATGAGTGACTGTGTATTACTGATTTTAATAAACGAGTTGGATAAAATGTTAGGATACGAGGCTCTTGCCGAGTATCCCTATCTTTTTATCCAACGAGTTTATTAAAGTCAATAACACACAGTCACGAATGTAAGATTCTGTTTCTCACATAACCCACCTACGACGTGAGTAGTTCCCACTTTAATGTTGTCAATTTTCCTTATTTATGGCGGGCAATTTTGTAGGCAAATCATAGACGTCGTTTTGTTGTTTACACGGACGTCGCTACATTACACGGTTGTAATGCCGTTCGCCTTACTAGTAATGCGACACCCTAAAACCAGATTTAACGTTCATTTTCAGATTTCAAATAAATGATAAATAATTAAAGCATCTGAACGTACCGTATGATATACCATGAAAACAATTGGTATTAACAGTTTTAACATATACAAACAGTGATTTGGTCCTCATTTGCATCTGTAATACACTAATACACTAGTGTATTACGAGAAATAAGTCCTGGCTTTACTGCACTCCCAGACGCCATGTTATGTGATAAAGTTTAATAGAAAATCTCTCAGAATGAACACATACATGTGAATGAATATCCGGTTTCCATTATGAATGAATATTTCATTATTTGAATTTTTTATAATGAAAATCATTTATGGAAACCCCGTCTGTATTGGTTTATTATCAGTTGTATGTTCTCCAAAGTCAAGCTTCTACGTCTGCTAGTGGTGCTCTTGTTGGATTTTGCATTTGCAAATTGGTAGGTAACATTTGTTTCTACCAAAAGTTGAATATCTTGTTAGCCATAGTTATTTCCCCTTAAATCTTGGATTTCTGTGACCATAAGCTTGTTCCGCTGCACAGATTCCATTAATACTGACTACAGATGTACATACTATAACATACTAGTAACTACATACTGTAACGAGTTTGGAGGATTTCACTTCTTGGCATGAACAACAGTGGGCTTGTGGTTACAAAGCTATTGGTCTCTGTTAGTTTATAAGCTTGTTCAACTTTTTTTCCTCTTTGCCAATGTCACAAGTTTAGCGATTTGACCCGCTTGTTTTTCTGATGTCGCTGCCATATTATCAGAATTAAGATTGCATATCCAGATTTCAAGGTTGTTCACTGTGTACATTATTAAACTGGTTTAAAACAACCACAACAAAATATGTATGTTTTTATTTTGTTATACTTCATAAGCTGTGTTTGCGGGAAGACTTGCTACTCCGGGTGGCTCAGTTAAAGAATGAACTGGCATGGCAGATGAACAAACTACAGACACATAAACACGTCCTGGAAAACTGTCAAAAAGCAAAACAGGAAAGAAGTAGGTGTCTGGTTTGATTGTGTTTTTAGGCCTGTTAACTTTTACCTGACAACTGATTGTGGCTAATAACTTTCAAAGTATAAGGTCTATAAAAATGAAACTTTGTAAACATCTTCAGCATGATCTAATGACTACATCTATCTGATAAAGGCCAATAACTCTGGTTCATTTTTTTTTTAATTATTCCCCTTTGGAAAAAGGTTAAACCTGGTACTTAAGCTTGTATTTTACAAGGGATTGTGTCTAATAACTTTCCAATATTAGGTGTACAACTATGAAACTTATTAAGGCCCATAACTCTCCGATTCATGTTGAATTATTTCCCTTTAAAGAAGGTTTAACCTGAAACTTAACATTGCCAATGACAGGCATATATGCACTTCTAGGCGGTGCTCTTGTTGAAGAAAGCTGTTCACTTGAATGTCGTCTGCATCCACTGGTTAAAGTTTTGTGTGTAAGCTTGTATCTGGGAAACTACTTCACCACATAACATTGTAAACAAAGATGTAAAGATGGCCACTGACGACCATGTTTTATGGTCGGTTCCAAATTAATTTTGTTTAGGATCAACCGCATGACACTAAATTCAACCTCGTCTGAATACCATAGAAGCCGAAGCCATAGTAGACATGGTACCGCCCAGTCACATTTTTCTGACACGGGTCAATCAGTTGTAGCACTACTAATTATTCGCACGTCAAGCAAGGGTTACAAGTGACTACTCCCTTTATAGTCCCTCCACCTACGACAGGCGTCCTACCTGACGAGTATAGTGTCTGTGTGTGTGTAGTTCTGAGGTTTATAGTCCCTCCACCAACAAACACAACAAGTTACCCTGCCGCGACAGGCACAATAGAGTCTGGACTGTGTAGTTCTGATGATGATTTCTAAGGTTTAAAGTCCCTCTACCATATGAGCCCCCGGGAAGAATCCCCCGTTGTCTCGGCATTATGTCTGGACTATTGCGTGAGTGATTGTGTGTAGTGCTATGTATCTATCTACAGTCTACTTGAAGCAGATATAGTGCTGCCACACTGGAATACCACGCCGTAGTACGTGATACCCCACCCAGACACATTATTCTGACACCCGTAGTACGTGATACCCCACCCAGACACATTATTCTGACACCGGGTTGACCAGCATGTTTTTGACCAGACGTAGTACTACCCATTATTTGCTTGTCATGCATGGGTTACAAGTAACTACTCCATTTTTAAAGTCTTTGGTATGACGCGGTCAGGGGACTCGAACCCACGACCTCCCGAATGCAAGGCAGACACTATAACCACTACACCACAATGCTTCGGTTGTGTAGTTCTGTGTGTGTGTGTGTAATTCTAAGGTTTATAGTCCCTCCGCCAACGAACACGTCAAGGTATACCTGACGCGATGGGCACAATAGAGTCTGGACTTTGGTTGTGTAGTTCTAAGGTTTATAGAGTATTATAAATAATGTAGCAATATCAATAAGACATGCTATGAAATTATAATTAATGTCAGCCAGATAATAAATAATTAGCATCACTGTATTATTACTTCAAAGACATGAAGAAAACATGTATATATAAATAAAAACTCTTTGGAATAGGAGTAGAATATATATAAAACTAATTCTAAATATTACCTCCCTTTATGTAAATATTACCTCCCTTTATGTATTTTATAATTTATTTAGTGAAGCAATTTTAATAACCCCTTGCTTTTTCAAAGCATGGGGATAATGATACGTTTTTTTCTCTAACTTTCTTGTTTGTCAAGGTTGATGTTTTGAATTGGGTACTACATGGGCCATTGTTTACGTGAAACTATTGTTCAGTGTTTTAGTCTGTGCATAGTGAATAAAAGAAAGTATGACAGTAAGATAAAAAGGCATGATAATTAAGGATAAAAGACGATAGTGTTGAATATTAAGTGAAGTCTTTTTAAAGATGTGCATATCGATTCCGCGAGAAAATCGACAAGCTACGGGCCTTTTTTTCGTCAAATTTTAGGTAAAGCAGTTTGTGTGTCTATCTTCTCCCACAGTTTTCAACCGATTGTTTTGAAATTTTGCAGGATGCTTACTTATGATGTCAAGATGTGCATATCAATTATGCGTCAAAATCGACCTTGTATAACCTGAGTTACAGCCCTTTATTAAAAAAAAATAAGTGGGGGCATCCGTGTCCCATGGACACATATCTAGTTATAAATTCAAAATGAACGATTTTAAAACATTAAACACTAAAAACAAATGCAGCCTCTGAAATGCAGTTTTTCTATTGTTATCCTTTTGAACACGGTTGAGTCGATATCCCAATTTAAACGAAATGCTTTTTTTTGTATTTGAAATAAAATTAAACTGTGTTAATCCTTACCCAGCTTAGCTCGACTATCATAGCCTTGGCGTCCATTGTAACTCGCAGGCTGATCAGGGTTTACAATGTCTGGCTGCTGATCAGTCATTTTCTCCAAAACACCCCTTTGTCACATAAATGGAATGGTCTTAATTCAAAGAAAGAACAGTCCATTATATAAATGTAGCAGGTAAAGGGTTAACACCATTTTATGAAGAGCTGCATAAACTTTGTAAATTATAAAATTTGAGAGAAAACAATAGTTTTATTAATTGTGAGCAATGTTGCGATTGTTAAACGCTGCACGAATGAATGCAAAACATTTATAAAAAATGAAATGCAACAGAATGCATACGGGATGCAATTTTGGGGTACTTGAATGCAACTAGAACTGAGTGCGTAGTTGATATTATAGAAATGTTTGCATATTATCTATGCTATGATAGAAATTCTTGTATACAGTATGTGCATTTTATAATACCCCTGTAAACGAAACTTGAGGATGTATAATTATAGGAGTTACTCTGTCGGTTTACCGGTTGGACGGTCGGTCGGTTTATTGAAAATATTGTCAGCACTATTTCTCCATAACGTCTTAATGGATTTTCATAAAACGTTATGAGAAACATCAGGATGAAGTGGAGATTTGCATAACATGGTCTCATACTGGTTTGATAATTTTTTACGGAGTTGGGGCCCTTTGCATTATGGGGTACGCATTTCCAGGGGTATTAATCACCTTCAGCGATAGTTCTAGTCATAGAAATGTTTGTATCACTTCTTATCTACTTTTTGCTATATGAAACTTTTGTTTATTCTTTTAGGTCATGATTTGAAAGTACAATTCCACCAACTTCAGAAAAATCGTGTTAATCTAGAGGAGAAGCGGAAACTCTACTTCCAAACAAGGTACACGTGCATGTGAGAGCGAGCATTACAAGGTACACGTGCATGTGAGAGCGAGCATTACAAGGTACACGTGCATGTGAGAGCGAGCGTTACAAGGTACACGTGCATGTGAGAGCCAGCATTACAAGGTACACGTGCATGTGAGAGCCAGCGTTACAAGGTACACGTGCATGTGAGAGCTAGACTTACAAGGTACACGTGCATGTGAGAGTGAGCATTACAAGGTACATGTGCATGTGATAGCGAGCATTACAAGGTACACGCGCATGTGAGCGAGCCTTACAAGGTACACGTGCATGTGAGAGGAAGCATTACAAGGTACATGTGCATGTGAGAGCAACCCTTACAAGGTACACGTGCATGTGAGAGCAATCATTACAAGGTACACTTGCATGTGAGAGCGAGCGTTACAAGGTACACGTGCATGTGGGAGCGAGCCTTACAAGGTACACGTGCATGTGAGAGCGAGCGTTACAAGGTACACGTGCATGTAAGAGCGAGTTTTACAAAGTACAAGAGCGAGTTTTACACAGGGTACACATGCATGTGAAAGTGAGTGTTACACAAGGTATATGTGTATGTGAGAATGAGTGTTACAATGCGCACGAGCATGTGAGCGAGTGTTACAAGGTACACGTGCATGTGGAAGGGAAGTGTTTGAAGGTACACTTGCATGTGAGAGTGAGTGTTACACAAACAAGGTACACATGCATGTGAGAGCGAGTGTTACAGAAACAAGGTACACTTGTATCTGAGAGCGAGTGTTACACAAACAAGGTACACGTGCATGTGAGGGCGAGTGTTACAGAAACAAGGTACACATGCATGTGAGAGCAAGTATTTCAAGGTACACTTACATGTGAGAGACATTAAAGGGACACACGGCAATCTTGATATTTTAAAAACTCGCGGTGTTGCAGGCATTTTTCTGCATAGTTTCTCTACATAAATTGCCTTTGTTCAGTCATTAATATTAATTATAAAAATGGTATAAAGCAATTTGTTTTTGCTTATTATTAAATGTTGATTAAATTTCACCAATAATATATTCAAACCTATGGTAGAATAACGAAGAAAATTTGAAGCAAGCAGATTTAAAGTCAAAAAAATATAATGGATTACTAGATCGAGAGATTTCATGCTTGCCGTGTGTCCCTTTAATGTTGTATATGTAAAAGAATTACAAATGTTTGCTTTATTTTATTTGTGTAATAAGTCTAATTTTTCTAAAAGACTATACATATATATGATGACCTATGTATTTATTTGCATTAAATTTGAAATTACCAGGAAATACTGTATTTATTCCATTTTTCTTTGCAGGGAGAAGTATATAAAAGAGAATGCACAGTTACTTATAAGAAGAAAGCAATTAATCAGTGAATTGACAACATACATATACCCAATAACGGAGGTATTTATTGTTATATACATATACCCTATAACAGAGGTATTTATTGTTATATACATATACCCAATAACAGAGGTATTTATTGTTATATACATATACCCTATAACAGAGGTATTTATTGTTATATACATATACCCAATAACGGAGGTATTTATTGTTATATACATATACCCAATAACGGAAGTATTTATTGTTATATACATATACCCTATAACAATGGTATTTATTGTTATATACATATACCCTATAACAGAGGTATTTATTGTTATATACATATACCCAATAACGGAGGTATTTATTGTTACATACATATACCCAATAACAGAGGTATTTATTGTTATGTACATATACCCAATAACGGAGGTATTGAGGTATTTATTGTTACATACATATACCCAATAACAGAGGTATTTATTGTTATATACATATACCCAATAACAGAGGTATTTATTGTTACATACATATACCCAATAACGGAGGTATTTATTGTTATATACATATACCCAATAACGGAGGTATTTATTGTTATATACATATACCCTATAACAGAGGTATTTATTGTTAAATACATATACCCAATAACAGAGGTATTTATTGTTATATACATATACCCAATAACAGAGGTATTTATTGTTACATACATATACCCAATAACAGAGGTATTTATTGTTATATACATATACCCAATAACAGAGGTATTTATTGTTACATACATATACCCTATAACAGAGGTATTTATTGTTATATACATATACCCAATAACGGAGGTATTTATTGTTATATACATATACCCTATAACAGAGGTATTTATTGTTATATACATATACCCAATAATGGAGGTATTTATTGTTATATACATATACCCAATAACGGAGGTATTTATTGTTATATACATATACCCAATAACGGAGGTATTTATTGTTATATACATATACCCAATAACAGAGGTATTTATTGTTATATACTGAGCAAAATAAACTCAGCACATAAAATGCATGTCAGTTCCTTAGACTTGGAGAAATACACTTTAGAAAGATTTGACCTTAAAATAAACAAAAATGCTTCCATATAATACATCTGATGATGAAAATGCTGATACTAATGCATAACATTTTACATAGGGCCGACCATAAAAAAGTGTTGGTTTGCTGTTTCCCTACCTACCCACAAAAAGGGCTCTACTCTAAACATTTTCAACAATTCTTTAACATTTTTAGCTCACCTGAGCACTTACACCTGAGCACTTACACCTGAGCACTTACAACTGAGCACTTACAACTGAGCACTTAGTGCTCAAGGGTGAGCAATGGTAATCGTCCGTCGTGCGTGTAAGTCCATTTACAATTGCTTCAAATGACATCCTGAAACCGCTTGGCCAATTTTGACGAAACTTCACAGGAATGATCTTTGGGTGGTCTTCTCTGAAGATTGTTCAAATTATGGAAATCCATGCAGAACTCTGGTTGCAATGGCAACCAAAAGTGGTTGCAATGGCAACCAAAAGAAAACAAGCTGGAAAACTTTAAATCGTCTTCTCTAAAACTACTGGCTCGATTACAAAATAATTTCACAGAAATGATGTTGGGTGACCCTCTACTAAGATTGTTAAAGCCGTAATCGTACCCCAACACGAGAATACGGAAATGTACACTGTCACCCTTGGTCTCTCCTTCTTACATCTTACTCTGGCTTCTCTCTATATACTCTCATTTTGCACGATAGACTATTTAGGCGTTAACCTTTTACTGTACTGTTCAATGGTAATACACTGTATTGATATTCATACAACCCATATATATCATAGTATAAATTTTATGATAATAATAAATGGCGGTTAAAATATGTACCTTTAATGTTAAGGGACTTGGCGATTATCGCAAGCGACGAAAATTTTTTGAATGGTTAAAGCTAAATAATTTGTTTTTTACAAGAAATCCATTGCGAAGAAAACACATTTAGAACATGGAAATCAGAATGGGGACACGAAGCATTTTTTAGTGGAAATAGTAGAAACAGTATGGGCGTGGGCATCCTTGTTAACTCAAATTTTTCATACAAAATATTGGAACATAAAAACATTATAGATGGAAGGATGCAATCACTAAAGATTAGCATCGATGAACACGAATTTTTAATGTTGAATGTGTATGGTCCGAATAACACATCTGATAATATGAAGTTTCTGTCAAGTATTGAAGAGTTTATAACTTTAAATGATAGTGATACTTTAATTGTTGGTGGGGATTTTAATACTGTGATTGATGTAAATTTAGACAAGAAAAATGGTAATGTTAACAACAACAATGTCGAGAAAAGATTAATACTATAATAGGAAACAACGATATAAACGATATTTGGAGAATTTTTAACCCCACTACTAGACATTATACGTGGCACTCAAACCATAAACCCCCAATATTTTGCAGACTAGATTTTTTTTTAGTGTCTTCAAATATTGTAAATTCTATCTCGGCTTGTAAAATATCTACAGGGCTACGTTCAGATCATTCTCTTGTATATTTTAATTTAATTACGGACAAAACACCGCGCGGACCTGGATATTTTAAATTGAACAATAGTGTAATTTTAGAAAAAGAATACCAAATTAAAATTAAACAAACTATACAAGAAATAGCCGATATAAATAAAGATTCAAACCCCAATACTCTTTGGGAAATAGTTAAAGGCGCAATTCGCAATGAGACAATTTTATATACATCGCTCAAGAAAAAGAAAGTATTGAAAGAAGAAGTTAAACTAAAAGATGAAATTGACAAACTAGAATTAGATTTATCATCAAACTCTCATAACGAAATTGCGATTAACACTATTTTAGAAAAGAAAACTCTTTTAGCGAATATTATAGAAAAAAAGACCAATGGTATCATTATTAGAGCAAAAGCAGAATGGGTCGAAGGAGCAGAAAAAAACACAAAATATTTCGCAAATCTAGAAAGAAAAAGATCAGAACGAAAAACAATAAAAAGATTAATAAACAACAATATAGAAATTACGGACTCTAATAGTATCATGACAGAAACAAAACGATATTATGAACACTTATATAGTAAAGTTAATACGAAAATAACAAATACTGATTTTTTTCCCATCGATAATGAATCTTCATTAAATCAAGAACAACGCGAACTGTGTGAAGGAAATTTAAGAGTACTAGAATGTTATAATGCTTTAAAAGAAATGAAAAACAACAAAAGTCCGGGATCGGATGGAATAACAACAGAGTTTTATAAAATATTTTGGAATGACATTAAACACTATTATATTAATTCAATTAATTATTCATATGAAAATGGAAATTTAACAGTTATGCAAAAGCAAGGCGTTATCACGTTATTATCTAAAAAAGACAACAATTTAACTTCATTGACAAACTGGAGACCTATAAGTTTATTAAACGTGGACTATAAAATTGCTACTAAATGCATTGCAAACCGCATGAAAAAGGTTTTATTTACACTCATAGACAATAGCCAAACAGGATTTTTGAAAGGTAGATACATTGGAGAAAACATAAGAACTATATTTGAGGTAATTGATTATTTGAATGACGAAGACTCTCCAGGATTAATATTTTTTGCGGACTTTGAGAAAGCCTTTGATAGCGTCGACCATGAATTTATTATAAAATGTTTAAGCTATTTTAACTTTGGACCTTCTTTCATCAATTGGATAAAACTGTTTTATAATGATGCCCAAAGTTGTGTTGTAAATAATGGATACATGTCAGACTTTTTTAAAATAGATAGAGGAGTTAGGCAGGGATGCCCACTGTCGCCATATCTTTTTATAATAGCAATTGAACTACTATACAATGCCACACGGAAACATAAGGATATTATAGGAATCAAAATTAATAATAATGAAATAAAAAACACATCATTCGCAGACGATGCTACGTTTATTCTAGATGGTTCAAAAAAAACTTTTGAAACATTAGTCAACCTAATCGATAATTTTAGCGAAGAATCTGGATTAAAATTAAACATAAAAAAATCTATAATACTACGTGTCGGTTCATTAAAAGATTCAAATGAAAAATACTGTGAAGAAAAACAATTTGTATGGACTAAAGACAAAGCAACAACACTGGGAATCGTTTTTGCAAATGAAAAGGGAAAATGTGAAGAATATAACATTTATCCAAAAATAGATCAATTTATAACATGCTTAGATCAATGGAAAAAACACAATTTATCTATTCTAGGAAAAATAACCGTAATAAAAACTTTTGCTCTACCAAAACTGATATACCCTCTAACCGTTTTGGAGACTCCATCAACAGAATCCTTGAATCGAATAAAAAATAAAATGTATGAATATTTGTGGGAGGATAAACCAGACAAAATCAATAGGAAAACAATTATACAAGACTATAAAAATGGTGGTCTAAAAATGATAGATTTGGAATCATTTATTAATTCCACTAAAGCAGGATGGGTCAAAAGACTTACTAATCCGGATAATCACGGTGATTGGAAGGATATTTACATGAAAGAACTTAATCAGTATGGTGGGGGTATTTTATTTGAAAGCAATGTGGACATTAAAGATGCAAACAAAATAATCACACGATCCGCTTTTCTGTCAGAAATAATAAAATCCTGGTCTTTAGTAAACTTCAAGAAGAAAGCTAACAACATTTCAAAACAGATAATATGGAATAACTCAGACATAAAACATCAAGGACATACTATATACTTCAAAACATGGGATAATTTGGGTATTAAATATATTGAACAACTGTATAACCATAGAATTAGAGAATTTTACACATTTGCACATTTAAAAACAATATATAACATACATAATTCTGAATTCTTGAACTACTATACAATTGTTCAAAGCATACCAAACAAATGGAAACATGAACTAAAAACAGAAGATAGAACGACACACTATAGCGAAAAAAGTTTACTGAAACAAATAGGAAAACAAAACAGTGCCAACATATTATTATATAACATTCAAGTGGAACGCATGCAAACAGAATTACAATTTAAACCTCACCAAAAATGGGAAGAAACTATAACAAACATAAACTGGAAACTCATTCATACCACACCTTTCAAAAGCACAATAGATACAAAACTTAGATCTTTTCAATATAAATATATAATGAGAATTATACCCACAAATAAATTTCTATATAAATGCAAAATTAGTAACACAAGTCTCTGTGATTTTTGCAATATGCACGTTGAAACAATTGAACATTTGTTTTGGGAATGTCCATTTAGTAGAGCTTTTTGGACAGAAATACACAACTTTTTAAACAGCAAAAATATTCCTTTTGCATTGACTTTCCAAATGATTTCATTTGGTTTTATTCAAGATAAATCGTATTCAGATATTTTAAACTGCGTTTTAATAATTGCAAAGTATTTTATTTTCAAGAATAAGTATGCGAAAACGATTCCTAGTTTTACATCTTTCATCTCATACATACAAAAAAATTGAACATATAGAGCGTATTATAGCCAGTTCGAAAGACAAATTGGAATATCATTCAAAAAAGTGGGAAGTTTTACGTTTAAACACAGAAAATTGAACAGTATTCGGTAACAAATTTTCTCTCTCTCTCGCTCTCTCTCTCTCTCTCTCTCTGTCTCGCTTTTTTCATTTTCTTTTTCTTTTCTCAATTTCTACTACCTCTAGTCTCTGCCGCTGAATGTAACTTATTTCTTGGAATACATACATGTAAAACGACACTTTAATATAATTGTTCTGTGCTATTGAATGACTACATTCATGTATATGTAACTTTTGTACTGCCATACACTTTATATTGTTTTTGCATATATGTATTAAAAGAAATAAAATATTGAAAAAAAAAAAAAAAAAAAAAAGATTGTTTAAGCCGGGTTGATTCATAAAAAACATGGCCGCCAGGGGGCGGGGCTTATTCTTTTTGTGATTAATTTCTTTTATTCCATGTAAGACATAATACAATGTTATACAAAAGTTGTTCAGGTATCAATACAAACTATATGATTTTGAAACATAACACATTGTATGGTTACTATAAATAACAGAACATTAATACAATGTCTTACAGGTAATCTTTTAAGTGTGAATATAAAAAAAGATAAAGACGAATGAAAGAAAGTAAAAAAGGAGAAAAGATAAGAGAAAAAATAGGTTTACAGATGAGAAGCTGTATGCGTATATTTTTCTTATTTTTATTTTACATGTTACCCATTTAATTTCGTGTGACCTAAGTTTGTTTTTGTTTATTGCAATAATTCTTTCTATTTGCTTGGTTGTTTGTAAGTATGGTATGAATGCTGCAATACTGGGAATTGTTCTCGTGTATTTATTTTTAAAAATAAAATATTAAGCAAGTAAAATTATACAGTTTAGTAGGTTAGATTTTGATGAGTTGTATAACCCGAACGATATATTTTGATAACAGATGTTAAAAGGTTGATTGTTTGCAATACAAAAATTATGAACTTGAGTCCAAAAGGCTCTTACAAAATGACATTCCCAAAACAAATGTTCTAGAGTTTCCGGATGTCTATCACAAAATTCACATAAACTTGAATTAAATATTTTACATTTAAATAAAAACTGGTTAGTAGGTAAAATTCTCATAATGTATTTGTATTGAAATGATCTTAGTTTTGTGTCTATGGTACTTTTGACAGGTAGACAATGAATGGTTTTCCAGTTAAGATTGTTAAATATTTCTTCCCATTTAAGATGAGGTTTTATTTCATTATCATTATTAATTAGCTGAATTTGAATAGTATATAACATTCTATTTGGAGAGTTACATTTCTTCACTTGGTGTAATAAAGGTGTTTTTTCAATTTCTATTACATTTTCTGTTTTAATAATTTGTTTCCATCTTTTTGGTATGCTTTGGGTAATAGTGAAATAATTGAGAAATTCGGAATCACTTATATTGTATAATTGTCTTAATCTTTCAAAAGTATAAAACGTCTTTTGTCTAGAATCATATATATCATTTATTGTTTTAATTCCTAGCTGTAACCATGATTTGTAAAATAATAAACTGCCTTTATTTTTAATGAAAGAATTATTCCATAAGTACTGTTTAACTAAATTAACATCTTCAATATTAGAATTAAAATTAATTTTTGACCATGATTCAATAATGTTACATAAAAACGGCGTTTCGCTGAACATAGAATAACCATCTTTGCAACTGAAATTACTCTCAAAGATGAAGTTTCCGCCATATTTTTCCATTGAAGACATGTATATATACTTCCATTCACCATTATTGTTTATATCTGTTAGTCGTTTGACCCAACTTGCTTTTATTGAATTTATAAAAAGTTCTATATCATCTTCATTCCACCGTTTTCAATATTTTGTATAATTGTTTTACGCTTAATTTTGTCTGGTTTTCCCTCCCACAGAAATTCGAACATTTTATTTTTAATTAGGTTTATAGTGTTTATGTTGGGTGATTCAAGCACAGTTAGTGGAAAAATTAGTTTTGGTAGTGCAAATGTTTTTATTACTGAGATTTTACCTAAAATCGACAATTTATGTTTCTTCCAGTTATCAAGGCAGTTTTGAAATTGTTCTATTTTTGGATTGTAGTTTAAATCTTTATTTTTATTATTATCGTTCGTGAAAACGATTCCCAGTGTTGATGCTTTTTCATTAGTCCAAGCAAAATGTTTTTCTTTACAAAATATTATCATGGATTTCTTTAAAGAGCCTGCATGGAGAATACTCGATTTCTTGGAATTTAACTTTAAACCGGAAATGGAGCTAAACGTATCAATTAATAATATTAAAGATTCAAATGAAGATTGATTTCCATTTAACATAAATGTGGCATCGTCTGCAAAAGCAGTGTATTTGATAGTGTTTTTGCGTACCTTTACGCCTTCAATATTGTTATCGTTATTTACAGCTTTATATCAAATTGCTATAGCTAATATAAACCAATATGGAGACAATGGGCATCCTTGCCTAACTCCTCTTTTTATATTAAAAAACTCTGAGTAATAACCATTATTTGACACACAACTTTGTGAGTCATTATAAAATAATTTTATCCAGTTGATAAATTCGTTACCAAATTTAAAATATTGTAATGTTTTAAAAATAAAACCATGGTCAACACTATCGAACGCTTTTTCAAAATCAGCGGGGCTTATTCTTAGCTCTACTGATAAAAGATCAGCAGAACTTAATCCGTGGTGCGGTGTCCGTCGTCCATCTGTCTGTCCGTCTGTAAACTTCTTTTGTAGCAACTACTCCTCTGAAACTACTGGATGGATTTTCATGAAACTTTACAGGAATGTTGCCATGATGTCTAGTTGATCATAGCAAAAATTCACGTTGATGTGAAGTCCAAGATGGACGCCAAAGCTAAATAGATTTTTAAAAAACAAGTACTTCTTGAAAAGTATAAGTGATATTGATATGGGACTTCTTCTAAAATGATCAGCATGGCATGATGTTGGTCCTTGTTGAAAATTATTTAGATTCAACATTAAACATGGCTTCAAGTGTACATCTTTGTTTACATAGAGTTATATAGTAACAGCGTATAGCGACTACTCCTGAAACTACTTGACGGTTTTTCATGAAACTTCTCAGGAATGCTGATCTAGCTATCAAAACCTATCAGTAGAGCTTCAAATTGACCTCTTGTTGCTGTATTTCTATATGAAGTACTTAAAAAATTGGCTCGTCTGAAACCGCTTGATGGATTTAAAAAATATTTTCGCAGAAATGATGTTTGTCCAAACTGGGTTGATTCATCAAAACACAGCCGCCAGTGGGCGGGCAGTTTCCCTATATAACAATATGGAAACTTTTACCAAAGTTTTGTTAATGCTATCAGCTATAGAACATTCATCGCTTTCATCATAATAGATTTGATAATATAAAATCTTTTGCATACAGTACATAAAACTGAGCTGAAACTGACACACTGTTGTGTTTTAGCTCACTGAGCATATAGTGCTAGCTTCAGTACATTTTTCTTTGATTTCTTAAGGTGTTTAATGTGTTTGGCCAAAAAAAAAATTTCACCTACCTACCTACCCATTTATGAAATCCTGGGTCAGCAAACACATATATAGAGAATGTTATGTCAGTGCCTTTTACTATCAAGTTTATTAGACGAGGCTAAGAAAACAAAGAATGGCGCGCCATTCTTCGTTTTCGTGCCGAGCCTAACAAACTTGATAGTAAAAGGCACTGACATAATATTCTATTTATCTTGTAGATTATCCACATTTTCTTTATGAATTACTATTATTACCTATTTCTCAAAATATCACGGTTATCGAGGATGCCGCCATGTTGCTATTTTTTGTTTGTTTTATGACGTCTGGCAACGTTACGTGCATGACGTCAGATAACGTTACGTACAATAAATGCCGAGGGATTCCGTATTGATTTGCTTTATTGGTCAGTGCCTAATAAAGCAAAATTTATTAGGTCACCCCTTTATTGGGCAGAAAAGTGCATATCTGCATGATACATTTTTGAGGATGGTCTGACATGCTTAACATGGCTTTTATCTAGGGTGTATTTAATTTGTAGAGACATAAAACATACATATTGTTATTGTGTTGTGTTTCTTTCAGCTACCGAGTAAACCAATGTGTATATGTGGTGTTCGCCTCCCGAATTCTGAAAACTTTCAAGGTAAGTGTAAAAAGGGACAATAGTCGATCAACATTTTCAGTACCTGTAGAACAAGATACAGGATATATGCATAAGTCATCGCAGTTGGTCCTAAATAAATTCATGTTGATGAGGTTTCCGAGATTGCCATATATACCAGCCATCCTTTTTGTGTCGCCTGTGAAGCATGGCAGACACTTAGGGATCACTTTGTCCGTCATCTGTCGTCTGTCACACTTTAACCTGCAGCCCAACCTATACCTAAACTTGAAAAGTATTTGATCTATATTCATAAAACTTCACACTTATATTAATCTTACCTCAAGGAATGTTGTTAAACATATCCAATAACTCTGACTTTCATTTTGGCAGAGTTATGCCCATTTTCATACAAGCTATCGTGGTTCACAACTTGGCAAAATATTTACCTATGGTCATAAAATTATGTACAGGTCTTCTTTGTCAATTATTCATTGCCATTGCCATGTCCAGTAACTCCGACTTTTATTTTGGCAAAGTTATGACCCTTTTCATACAACTTTAACCTGCAACCTAATCTGGCTCATAACTTGGCATAATAATGATCTATGTTCATGAAACGTTATACATTTCCTCCTTATCATTTATCCAATGTAGGGTTATGCCTCTTTTCATAAACTTCATCACTTTAGTTTAAAAGAAAACTGCTCCATTATTAATGGAGGATTATACCCCTTGTCTTCAAACTTTATAGTTAACTTGTACTTGCTGAAGTAAACACCCGGCAGACGACACAAGTGTTCCGTGGAACACCCTTCTAGTTTACAAAAACTTGACCACTTCTCGTCTTATATTCAAATATGGGTCGTATTGTGTATATTTCTGTCCCCCATTTTCCAAGATGGTGGCATTAGATAATAGATACCAGTAAGAATTTGCAATTTTCTCCTCTTAAAGTAATTTTAACCACTTTTTACAATTATTATTATAGTGTATTCATAATTTGTACACTGATAAAAACTGATGAGGTCACCCCTTTATTAGGTTGAAAAGTGCACATCTGCATGGTAATATTATATGTGCATCTTTTGTTTAACCAGGGAATTGTTGCAAATAAAAGACTTAATAGAAGCAAATAAATACTGATTAGGGAGATTCTTTGGAAGAAACAAACCACCAAGGGAATAAAATGGCAGACTCGGTGTTGGAGCAGTGGTCTACTTCAAAGCCACATATATTGGGCTTGTTGATCCCACAGGACCAATAAAAATACACTACTGTTTCCAGCTTGATCTAATTTGTTATGTTTGTCAATATGCAAGTGTTTTTGTTCTCTAGGGAAGGACGACATGATGTACGCGGTATCCCTTGGTTACACGTGTCAGCTGATGATCATGATGTCACAGATCCTAGATTTCCCGCTCAGATACTTGATGGATTTCAAGGGTTCACATTCCACAATTACAGATCACATACATGCCAAGCTTACAGAAAAAGATAAAATGTGTGTATGAGTTTCTTATGAGTACTTTATTACTACATTTATTTTATTATATACTTTCCAGTGAAATAGTGAATTTTAGGATCTATTTGCATGGTTTATATTCAAAATGACGTCTTGCAACTGTTGACGTTGTTGACATTATTGACGCCATTGTTTTGGCACATTATATTTTTTCTGCATAAATTTCCAGGTTGTGAGTATATAATAAATAGAATATTTGTTGGTTTGTTGTGAAGATAGGACGAAGTGAGAAAACTGAAAATATAAATTTTCTCACTTCGAGATGAAAATAAATCCTATATTCACTCAAAACAAACAAATATCCCCTATATACACCTATCAGTGATTCATATGAATTTCTCAGTGAGATAATTTTCATATCAGACTAAAATGATATCGTCACACCAGCGACAATATCGCTTTGCCAGGACTATTATAGGATTTTTTTTTCTTGAAGTGTTCTCTTCCTTCCGTCCCATTTCCTCCATTCTGTATCAGTATCGTACGAACACAAGTTTGATTCCTTTGCAATTAGGAAGTGTTCTTAGTGATGGTCTGCACAACCATAACATGTTCTTATCAAAACTGGTCTTGTAAAAACCACAGATCAGAAATTGATAAAAATTGCAATATTCTATGAATGATGCATTGGTACATGGTATAGTCTGCCAATTCGTCTGCTTGAAAGAACTGCATTGCCACTGGTCATTCTGTCCACACTCAGTGAGCGACTGGCCTCATTTCTTTTAGATAACAGCTAGGCTCACTGAACATTCTGAACGAACAATGTTTTATGAACATGACAATTTTAGGCAAACTGTTACTGATGTGTGTTTCGCTGTGTAATCCCAATGATGGTCGTATAAACACGATGACACATGAACAAATAGAAAAAAATTCGTAAAACTTTGAATTATGGCCCTTTGTTTGACCATTGCTATGTGTACCTTTAAATATCTAACAAAAGAAAATTGCACCTACTTTTACAAATATCTTGAAATTTGCAGATTTCCATTATATTCAAAAGGCAAAGAAAAGTTCCAGTTTAATTACGGTGTATTCCTGATGAATAAGAACATTAGTCAAGTAAGTAGATTTTAAAATTATACAAACCAAGGGCAGATTTGTCAGGGTGATTCTGAATTGAATTGAATTGGATTTTATAGTCGCACCAACAGCTAAGGTCATATGGCGACTTTCCAGCTTCCATTGGTGGAGGAAGACCCCAGGTGCCCCTCCGGGCAATTTTCGTGCACGGGCGGGCACCTGGGTAGAACCACCGACGTTCCGCAAGCCAGCTGGATAGCTTCCTCACATAAAGATTCCTAGGCCCCTGAGGGATCGAACCTACAGCGGTGAGGGGCAAGTGATTTCAAGTCAGAGACGTTAACCACTCGGCCACGGACGCCCCGGGGTGATTCTGAGATCTCCCACTAGGGCCGTATACTATATGTTTGCCCCACCACAGAATAGTGAGGGGCCCTGTAGCATTATCCATGTCCATTTGTCCAAGCTTTATCCATGTCCATTTGTCCGTCCGTCGTAAAATGTTTGTGTGTCTGTCTACTCCCACAGTTTCAAGCGATTGTTTTTAAACTTTACAGGAATCTTCCCTATGATGTCTAGATGTGTTATGTGGCCCATTTTTCATAACATTTCTTGTTTTCCGCACATTTCTAGTTTCTGAAGAGACCTAGTGAAATTTGAAATTTGCAACCACCAATAGATAAAATCCATTTGGTTTGGAAAAAACTCCTTTTTGGAACCTCTCATGTCCTATATTAATCTCTGTCCATATGTCTGTCCGTTCATCCATCCATCCAGTTGACTATCTGATTTTTCTGTAATGAGAACAAAAAATAGGTCAATCAGACTTTCAAAATGGCCACCATTACTAAAAATAGCTAAAACCTAATTTGAAAGGAAAATGAGGCTGAGAGCAGACGGGTATACTGAATGTTTTATTCAGTGGTACTATACAGATCGGTATAACTCGAATACAAAATTGTAATGATTGTTCAGTTTTAATCTATAGATTAGTTTTCATTCATTGTTATTGATTACTTGAGAAGTCGGTGACAAGGAATTTGAGACAATGTTGAGATGTTTTAGTAGGATATTACTACCGTATCATCCCTTATTTGTAAATAGATAAAACTATTTACATTAATTTTTAATTAATCCTTCATTTCTTCATCTTTCTTCAGTTTTTGCGCACAATGAGACCTATTTATTTGTCGACGTGCCGTAAAACACCATTAATTCAGTCATTCATTATCATAAGAAACACAGGGTGTTGGGAATGTTTTATTGAAACTCGAGTAAATAAATAAAACACAGTTCTAACACGCAGCTTATTTTTATCCACTTCAAAATGACGATCAACTGTTCGGAAAATCAAAATAAAATGTAACATGCCTTTTATACAACAATACAATAGAAAACAACAAATGGGATTTTGGTGTCTGAGTCTGGGTGCGAGGTGCATTGTATATGCTGAGGAATACAGCAGACAATGCTTTTATAGGCTCTCTGAACAATTTTGAGGGAGCATATAGGTTTATGTGGCTTTTGGGTTAATATGGCTATACTTGTTGCAGGCTACGAGTTATCGCCCTTAAAGAACTACAAAGAAATTGGCAGCTCTGTCAACAATAAACATTAATACAGTTACAATGCTGTCACAACCAACTAAAATTATTAAAAAAACAAATCATACCCATGACCTGATGAATTGATAGAAATTGTTTGTTTCATAAATCTTGGAAAGGATGTAGTATTTATCTTTAAAACCCTAGCCCATCACATTTATTACGC